>VZUI01056612.1:1016-13516 GCA_013401135.1 Cettia cetti | reverse complement strand
ATTGCACCTTTCTAAGGGGAACCATGCCATGGGACAGGTTGGATGGGGCTTGGAGCAGGCTGGGATAGTGGGAGGTGTCCATGTCCATGGCAGGGGCTGGAATGAGATGGGATTTCAGATCCCTTCCAACCCAAACCTGGCTGGCATTCCGTGTTGGAGAGGCCTGGAACCTCTGGGGCACACAGGGGACCTGTTACCCCTGGTAACACCACAAAAATTTCCCTTTTTCATCCCAACCACAACTATATATATATATTTTTCCCCAGATCCTCTGGAGCAGCAGCTCCATGAAATCCCCCTCACGCTGTTCCTGTTGCTGTTTTCCAGCAGCAGGACAGGGAAGGACAGCCCAGATCCCCGTGGCTGTTCCCTGGTCCCCGTGAGGTGATGGAAAACTTTCCCCAGCATCAGGTGTTGCTGCAGAGTGTGAGCTGCTCCAGTCCCACCCCGAGCAAGTGTTATAAACACACAGGCACAATCTAAATATTTATGGCACATGAAATCTCCCGTCTGCTGTTGCTCAGAGAGCCGAGGAAGGAGGGGGAGCTAAGAGGTGATTATTTTGCAGGGCCTGGAAACCCAAAATGTGGGATGGAGCTGCGTGCATCCCCCTGGAGTGGTCACTGCAGCAGGACCAGGTGTCAGCTCAGCTCCCTGACAATGATCCCAGGGGTTTGTCACTGCCTGGGCTCGGCCTGGCTTCCAGGGGGAAGCAGCAGATGGAAAACACGGCCCTGGCTTCATGGGCTCCTTTCCCTCTCAAGCACCTCCTGAGAGAGCGGCTGCTCCAGCTCGTAAAACCTTCTGGGGCTGGGAAGGAGGAGCAGAGCACGCTGGGCAATTATTTCCCTGGCCTGGAGAAAAATTATGATAGAATTTGTTTTCTTATTCGTGCTATTTTTTGCTCAGATCTCTGGGGTTTTTTTGTTAAAGGTTGAAATAAAATTTTTGGAAAAAAAAAAAGCCCCAACGAAAACACAAGACAACAGAAGGAGAGAGGCAGGCTGGGGGAGTTCCATGGGTTTCTGGAAAAATTGCCCATTGATCCAGCCTGGAAAGTGCTGAGTATCTGGAGGTGATAGGACTGTCTTGGCAGCAAGAAGCTGAGCTGCTTTAGGAAAAATGCTCCTTTTAGCAAAATTTGGGGAGCTGGTGCTGCCCAAAAAGGCCACACCAACACCATCCCTGCCCGTGCTGCTCTCGGGGCCCACACCAAGTGCCCCAGGCCACCACAGAGATGTGACAAGGTGAATGGTGCCCACAGCAGGTCCTTCCTCCCCACACGGGAGCTGCTGCTCCTGTGATCCCTCAGGAAGGGGGACACCACAAGGAGCAGTGGGATTTTGGCTCCTGGTGGCTTTGGCTCCTGGCTGGTAGAACCCAGGAGAGCAGCACTCTGCACTGCTCTGCTTTCCAGGGAGCTGAGCCCCCAAAATCAGCCTAACTCAGCACCAGTGATGGAGCAGAAGGCTTTGATGTTTTTTCTGGATGAGTCCCAGTGCCAGATTATAAAATCCAGACAATCTCAGCTCCAGCTGGGAATTTCTACAGAGTTTCACCTTGATTTGAGTAGGTGATGTGAGCACAGCCGGAGAGAGGATCAGCAGGGTCCCTCTGGGGTGAGCTCCACCGACCAAGGCCTCGTTTCTCCAAAACACAGCCTCATTTTTTTCCCAGCCCTACTCTACAAAACCACTCTCAGCTTGGAAGAAGCCCTCCAGGGGCTGCCAAAGGAGAGCAAACACGGCAGCTTCCACATCCCCTGGAAGCTGGAGCAGGTCACGGATGGCTCCAGAGAGGCCCCAGCACAGCACAGACAGGGCACGCTGGGCTTGGCACACCCTGGGCACGCTGGGCTGGGCACACCTGGCTGGTTTTGGCACTCCTGGCTGGTTTTGGCACTCCTGGCTCCTGTTTACACCCACACCCACAGCGGCGCCAGCCCCGTGCCCCGGCCATGGCAGCGACAGGCCTGGCTCTGCCGGGCTTCCCCAGCACAACCCCGCCGAGGAATTCTGCTCCCAGGAAGCTGAGAGTGTGTTTTACTGGAAGAAAGAGGACTCTGCCCGTGGGAAAGGTGCTGGTTTTGGTGTTTTAAACAGGCAGAGTTGGATATCTCCTCGTGCTTACATGGGCTAACACACATTCATCTCTGGGGCTCGGGGATTTGCCGGGGTCCATCAGTGAGATGAGGGAGCAGCTTTGGAATTCTTCCCATTCCCCATTTCCCAGATCCCTCATTTAAACCTCTCCTATACCTCAACAAAGCACATTCCTGCAGGAATAACAGCCCAGCCAAAGGTAAAGCTACTGTGGACGTCCAGCAGCCTCCAGGCTACACCACGTCTGAGCTCAAACCTCCAAAAAAGCCAAAACCCTCCAGCTCAAACTAATAGACACATCTGCCAACAGCTTCTTTCAATTTTTTTGGAAGCACTTTCTAGATTACTTCATTGCCAAGAAAAAGAAGAGATATTTATGATAGCAACTGGAAAGCCTTGAAATTCCAAGTGAGATCCTCGGTGGTGTAAACTGAGGCTGCTCCAGTGAGCCAGGGGGCCAGTGCCAATTCACACAGGTTGAAGTGGCTCTCTGCTCTTATCTCCTGGCTCCCCAGCACACAGGGACAATTAAAGGCAGCTCAGGCAGGCACTCCATGAATTTCTGCCACTCTCTGCTCTGAAGTCATCCCCTTGGAAAAGAAATAGCAGGGCAAAAATGCAGGAGTGAAAGCAGACATTTGCTCCTGCCTTGAACTCGGAGCTGCAGCTTCAGCAGGAAAACCAAAAGCTGGAGGGACAGAGAACACCTGCTGAATGTGTCCAGTAATTTCCTTGAATGTTTTGTTGTATAAAACAGGGGGAAATATGTGGTTTTAGTTTGAAATAGGTTCAAGTAGGTTTAGTTTGTGAGTATTAAAAGCAGGTGAGGCAGGGGGAGGTTTCAATAGCAAAGGAGCACGAGGGAGCTCTGGAGACACGGAACCCCTGAGCAGGTCCCTGGGTTTCTGGAATATTCAGCAGGTGCTGATGTGCAGCTCAGTGAATCCCAAACTTTCCTGTCCTCAAAAATGTTCTTTGCATCAATAAAACCCTTTTCTGAGGCGGTTTGGTTCCAAATCAGGGCCTGGTGTGACACGGGGTGGGTGGGGTTGGTCTGTCACTCACCTGGGCTGTGTGTGAGGAGACATATCTGGTTAATCAGGGGTTAAAAAATGGATTTTTGTCCTTAGGCTTTGGAATTAAAAAAAAAAATCAGAATTTGGTCAACAGAAAAAGAAAATCCAAACTGAGGTGTGCAGCAAACACGCGGGACTAGGAGCAAACACAACCTGGGAGTAACTTTGCTCATGGTAACCATTCCCCTTGTCTTAAACTACTCACACTGCTGAAGTTCAGAGCATTTTAAAAATTATTTTTAGAAATTTAATTTTGTAATGCCTTAAAAAAAAAAAAAAAAACCAACCATAAACCAGCAGTGAGCTCCTGTCACCCTGGGGAGTTTGCACCAGGAACGAGCCCTTTGTTAGATCTGAATTTAATCTCAGGATGGAATTTTATGGCCACAACATCACCCAGCCCTGACAAGGGAGTTTGTAAAGGACAGGATGACACAATCTGAATTATAAGGCCATGAATGACAGCACTTTAATCACCCCAATAAGGCCACTGGAGAAACTGGGCAGGTGGAAGGATCCTCATTGGCTTGATCAGCTGGGATCAGGCCCAGATTTTCTATGGATTTCAAATGTTTTATATCCTTTCGATCCTTATTCAGCCAGATATTTTAAAATTTGCCGAATATCTGCTGTTTCCTAAACTCAAATTTCAAATTTGTGCAACTGTTGTGCCAGCTGGTGCTGGGTGAGCTCCTTGAAGAGGTTTTTCCTTGAATTTGGGATGGGGTTTTCCTGGGATTTTGGTGATTCCTTTAAAGCACTCATTCCCTTTTGTTCCAGCCCACACTGACACTGCAGTGTGGGGATTTAATTGTGGGGATTAAAAACAAAACCCAAACCTTTCCAGTTATTTGGGGTTTCATTTTCATTCTTTTTTTTTCTGGAAGAAAAGACACAGAAGTGAAATAATAAAGAGAAAATGGAAGGTTGAAAATTATTGGGTTTCGGGGGAAAATATATTTTTGGCATTGAAATGAGGAAAAGAACCAGGGTTAGGGAAGAAAACCTGAACTGAGCTCTGAAACTTTACCTTCCTTTAATTATCCAGGTGACATTTCAAACATTGAGTCTGATTTTTTTTTTTTTTTGCATCTGCATATTGAAAACACCCTTTTAAAAACCCAGCTGCTCCTGAACATTTATTTAGCAAAAAAGTAAATCTTATAAAAATTCAATTGCAAAGTAGTTAAGGTATTTGAATTTTTTATAGATATATAGATTTATTTTTTTTTTACTTTTTTTTTAAGAAGAATCCCAAGAAAGAAAGTATTTGATGGCTAATAATCTCATTTCAATATAATAGGACCTTTCTTTTGCAAAGAGCAAGACAGGTTAAAAGATATAATTATGACTTTGCAAACTCTCCCAAGTGCTACGAGATCATCTGACAGTTCTGATCCCGGGCTCAGCTCTCAGAGGGGAAAAGTCTTTGTCTAGTTCGAGAGTTAAAGAGACAGGATCCCTATTCCACCCTCTGCCTACATTGCAATTTAACTGTCAAAAAAATCCAAGCTGCAAAATTGTCTTATTCCAACACAGCGCAAGGAAAGAGAGAGAGGTTTGAGACTGACCTGTCAAAGGCACCCTCTTTAAAAATGTATAATATATTTTAAACATTTTTTTTCCAGAGGTACTTAAAGGTTAAAGATGTGCCAAAGAAGGAGGATGGATTTTTTTCTCTCTCTCTCTCTCCCCCTTTTCGCTAAAGCTTTTTAAAACAATTAAAACCAAAAAAAAAAAAAAAAAAAAAGGGAGAAAGAGGGAGGAAAAAAAAAATTCGAAATTAGGGATCATCAGTGTAAAAAATCCCCTGAAGATCAAAAGGAACACATTAGAATCACATTAATTCTGATTTAAAAAAAAAAAAAAAAAAGGGAGAATAAATCCCCTCTTTGAATGGAAAGAGAAACTTGGAGGACATTTAAATGGTGTTTCCATTGTCAGGATGTGCAGGAAGGTGGAGCAGAGCATCAGGCACAGACAGAGCCTGGTGACACTCCAGGATATTCCTGGGCTTTTTTAAAGCTTGGCTTTTTTTTTTTTTTTTTTTTTTCGTATTTCAAAATAAGGAAAGAAGGAGAGGAAAATATTTTTCCCAAGTAACCAAACAAAAGGAGCCATTTCCAGGGGGGGTGTTTCCAAGGAGCCACAAACAAACAATTCCCAGTCATTTTTTGACCAAATATAGATGGCAAACGGGCAGCTGGACATGGCCAGAGGCTCGTCCGTGGTGCCACCACCAGGGCACGTGGCCGTGTCCCCACACAGCCCCTGTCACCACAGGGACACGGGTGGGAGCAAAGCCTGGGAGCTGCAGGGGTGCCAGGCTGGGATTTGGGAGTTTATGGAATCACAGGATGGGTTGGAAGGGAACTTAATAATTATTTTATCCCACCCCCCACCATGGGCAGGGACACTGCCACCATCCCAGGGTGCTCCAAGCTCTGTCCAACCTGGCCTTGGGCACTGCCAGGGATCCAGGGGCAGCCACAGCTTCCATGGGCCTCACTGAAAAAAAATTCCTTATTCATCCTGCTGCAAGGCAGGAGAGAGACCCCACAGGGGGTGAGTCAGTCCCCTGGAGACAGAGTTTTCCCACCTTACAGAAATCAAGCGGGAGCATCTTCAGATCCATTCTCCACCTCCATCCCACCCCAGCAAACTGGGAATGGGAACTGGGATCTCTCAGCCCAGCAGGGGATTTGGTGTCTTTATCTGCTGCTTGTCCAAGGAGCCAGGTGGGTTTTCCTCCCTCCTAAACTGGGATCTGCTCCTTCCCAGCCCTGCCTTGATGGATGGATGGGTGAGGGATGGATGGGCCAGGGGTGGGTGAGGGATTTGTGGCTTTGGGATGAGAGGTTTGTGAATAATCCCTCCCTGTGTCACCTGGCATTGGGGATCATTCCCATAATGATTCCTCTTTCCAGGCCCCAAACCCACCAGGAAAAACGGGAATCTCATCCAGGCTCTCAGGTGATCCTTCCAACCAAAGGCTAAAAATATTTAGGACTAAAGGCTAAAATCTATTTAGGACTGAGAGCCAAAGGACAAAACCTTGGGGATTTTCCCAATTTGAAGATCAAATAGTCCCAATCCAGCAGCACCTGCAGACTTGTGTCACCTGCAGAGGGGCTGCACAGCTGGGCTGATGTTTCAGGCTTTAAAGTGCTTGGAAACAGCCCCTGAATTCCTTGGATTTATACAAACACCGAGGCCGTGGGCACACCCAGTAAATCCACCCTGAATGGTATCAGCACAATCCGAGATAACCTGGCACCAGCCTGATAAGAGGCAGGGAAATCAACCCACCCCTGTGCCAAATTCCTGCCTTTCCAGCCCTCCTCATCCCGTGTTTCCAGGTGGGTGGGGAAATTGAGGAGCAGTAGCAATGAACATCAGACATGGGAGCTTGGGAACAGGGGCAAGTTGTGTGCTTATCTTCAATATTTAATAGATATCAACCTCTGGTGAGCTGGGGGGACCAAACCCCAAAAAAATCCCCCAAAAAACCAGGGATGGGGTCCTCCTTAAAGCATCCTGGCAAATGGATTTGTCCCTGGTGGCACACTGAAGAGTCAGCACAGCCCTGATTCCCTGGGACCAGCAGGGTGACAGAGCTTTGGGGATTACTCACTAAAAATGAAATCCAAACTGGCCTCCTGCCCCAGGAATGCCGCCAGATTCCTGCTCTGAAAGGAATGATAAACCTTTGGGATGCTGCTTCTCTGACTGTGCAGAATCAGGGGCGAGTCTGGGGTCAGAGCTCCTCATCAAATGGCTCCAGTCCCATTTCCCTTCCATCCAGAGGGGTCTTCCCTGAAAAGCAGACCCAGAGCCCAGCAGTGGGACCCAGGAGTGCTCCTGATGGATCATCCCAGGAGCTGCTCCTTTCATGGATGTCTTCCCAAGAAGACAAAGCCATTTCCAGCCTTTCCATCCCAAATTCTCCTCAGTTTGCCTCAGCATTTCCAGGGATCAGCTGGTGATGAGGGTTTTCCTGGTGTAGCCAGGAGCAGGATCTGGGTCTCCTTGGAAAAATCCTGGTGCCAAAGCCGAGTTCCTTGTGGGAAGCTGCCAGGATTGAACCCGAACTCACCTGCTTTGTACAACTTCCTCTAAATGCCCCCCATTTTCCAGCTCATCTTGCCTTGTTTGGGATGAATTTGGGAGGATTTGTCCCTCTCTGTCAGGGCAGGCTGGCTGTGACAGCAGCAGGAGAGGTGCAGGTGTTGGAAGGGAATTCCAGCAGTGAAAATCACGGATGGAGCTCTGAGGACACAGGGACAAGGAGTGAGAACTGCGAGTGTCACCTGGTGAGAGGACAGCGTGTGACAAAGGGGACACTGATTCCAGGAGCACCCACCCAAAGGGGAAAGGGAATCAGCAGGAGAAACCCCAGAAAATCACAGATAAACCCGTTCACGTGTGGATTTATCCTGCTAAAATCATGGAATGGCTGCTCCAAACCATGGGTAGCACCAGCAGCTTTTCCAGGATTTTCTCAGGAGGGGAATTTTGCAGGGGTGGTGCCAGTGCCACCCTGTCCTCGGTGTCCCCAGCACTGGAGCAGAGCTGCCCCCGGGCTGGGCTGGGCTCTGGCACCGTCCCTGTCCCCAGCAGGGCCCCCCTCGGTGCTCGGCTCTGGTTTGGTTTGATTGATTTTGTAATTGCTCGTTTAATTGAACAGTTACAGCAACACTGCCAGGGAAAGGTTTCAGGGCCGGGAAGGGAGGTGGGAGGCTGTGGGGGTGGAAGGGGAATTGGAGCTGGGGAAAGAGCAAAATGGGTTTTTCCCTGTTTCTCAAGATGAAAACAGAGAGAAGAGGCAGGGGACGAGTTCCCTTCAGCAGGAACTGAGGAGGAGGAGAGCCGAAAACAATAAATTATAGGAGGAGAAGAAGAAAAATGAGAAGTGGGTTGAAAAGTGTGGCAGGGCCAGAGGGTCCCAGGGACTGCTCAGCCTCCAACTGACATCGGCTTCCTGCAGGCTGGGAGTGCTGGGATGAGGAAAATGGGCCACCGAGAAGGAAGGAGGGGAGGCTGGGAGAGCTGGGAATGAGCAGGACAAGGTGGGAAAAAATCTCAGTAAAAGGTGCAGGAGCAACGTGGGGAGGAAGGGAAAGATCCCTGAGTGAGAGGAGCTGAAGAGAGAGGGGTGGGGAGGCAGAACAGGTGAGCTCAGGAAGGGCTGTGCCTCAGAGAGGCTTCTGAGGAGGGAAAAGGACAGAGGGACAGAGGGATGGAGGGACCGAGGGACAGAGGGACAGAGGGACAGAGGGACGGAGGGCAGGGTCACACGGGATATTGGGAAGGAATTGTCCCCTGTGAGGATGGGGAGGCCTGGCACAGGATTCCCAGAGCAGCTGTGGCTGCCCCATCCCTGGAGCTGTCCAAGGCCGGGCTGGACACGGGGCTTGGAGCACCCTGGGGTGGTGGAAGGGTTGCCATGGCACGGGGTGGCACTGGATGTGCTTTAAGCTCCCTCCAACCCCAACCATTCCACGATTCCCGGGTTCCCTGTGCCAAGCCACGGCGTGCCAGCTGCGGGGAGGGCACAGCCAGCTCTGGCAGTGCCCGCAGCGGCCCCGGGCTGAGCCAGGAGCCGGCTGGGAGCGTGTCAGGAAAAGGACAGGAGAATCCAGACGGGGTCAGGGGGGAAGGTGCACGCAGAGGCCACGCTGCAGCTCAGCTCAGGTTTCAGGAGAGCCTGGAGCCGCGGCTGCAGGGGGACTGGAGGTGGGCTCCGCATTCCCTGGCAGGCAGCACAAGGCAGGTTTAAAGAATATCCTTCCATTTAGGAATTTGTTTATTATTCTTAACTAAGCGGCTCAGACAGGCGAGCAGGCAGCACCGCATCCACGCCGCTCCCCAGGAAGGCAGGGAGGGGAGGGACAGGAAGGCAGATTTCCAGACTCGGGGCAAAGGGATTTGTTCCCTGCTGGGCCAGGGAAGGGAGCAAAACGCTTTGCCAGCTATTTAGGAAAAGTGTGGAAAAGACTTTGGGATGTCGGGGAGCTGGGGTGAGGTCGGGACAGGATCAGAGCTGAGCTGCTGTCCCAAAACCCAGCAGCACCTCTGGGGTGGCTGCTCCTCTGACACTTCAGACCTTGAGATTTTCATCTGAAATTCCTCAGGCCCTGGAGCAGAGACTGGGAAGTGTTTTCTAGGGAGGAGGGAGAAGTGATTTCTCCTCTGTTAAAAAGCACTCATTCCATGAGGAGTCACAAGGCACCAGGACATTTGTGGTCACAGAAATCCCCTCACCTGGCAGGTGTGTCCATACTGGGGGGTCAGGGCACATCTCCCAGCTCTGCATTTTGAATTTCTGGACCATCTGGAATATCTTCAGCTGCTGCAGCAATGGCCAAGAACAGGGCAACCCAGGCCAGGCTGGAAATTTCTCCTTGTGAGGGTGGCAGGCCCTGGCACAGGGTGCCCAGAGCAGCTGTGGCTGCCCCTGGATCCCTGGCAGTGCCCAAGGCCAGGCTGGAGCAGCCCGGGATGGTGGGAGGTGTCCCTGCCCATGGCATGGGGTGGAATTGGAAAAACTCTATTTTTTCAGCCCAAATCTTCCAATATCCCTGACACACAAGAAACTGCTGGAGATTGGGGTGCTGGACACCCACCCCGGTGTGAGCAGAGCAGGGCAGCCAGGGAGGGGCAGCCTGCCCTCCCCCAGTGCTCACACTCCTGGAAATGAGGGCGAGGAAGGTCACTGAGGATAAATCAAGGAGGGAAATGCAGCGGGAGCTGTGGATGCCGGGGAGATCTCAGCGCTGGGAGGCGCTGGGGGAGGAGACCGGGAATGCCACATGTGGGGGAAG
This sequence comes from Cettia cetti, assembly GCA_013401135.1. Classification (NCBI taxonomy): domain Eukaryota; kingdom Metazoa; phylum Chordata; class Aves; order Passeriformes; family Sylviidae; genus Cettia; species Cettia cetti. The sequence goes on along the minus strand of VZUI01056612.1, from coordinate 3,514 downwards.
CAGAAAATCCCAGGAATGGAAGCAGGGAAGCGGTGGCAGGCAGAACAGGAGGCAGGAAAGGTCCCTAAGCAGGGCTGGTGTTAACTCCCGGGATTATCCAGCCCCAGGGCAGGGGGTGTGGAGCCCCCCCGGCAGGAAACCTGGGCTGGGAACTCGCTGGTGCTCGGTGCAGAACGTCTCACTCCCGGTTCCCCATCCCTGGAACATTCCTGGGAGCAGGGCAGCAGGTGGGGGCTCTGTCTTGGTTTAGGGCAAATTTGGGAGAAAACAAATAGGGTCCGCACTGGAAAGCAAACTCCAACTTCCTCTACTGGTCCGGGAAAGAATTCCTAGGGAGGAGGGAGAAGGGATTAAAAATCCTGTTAAAATCACTCATTGCATGAGGAGTGGGGTGAGGCGGCCACCCGGCCCCCCAGCAGGGAGCAGGGAGCTGCCTGCCATCCCCTGCCAGCCCTCAGCCCGCCTCTCACCCCTCCCCTGCCACCTCTCCCCTCCCTTTTGCTCCCATTCCCCACTTTCCCTCTCCTTTCATCCCTTGATTTCCTCTTGCCGTGCCTCTCCCTCCTCCAGGCCTCCCAAACTCCTCTCACCTGTGCCCCACCAGCAGAGCTCAGCACTTTCCCTTGTGGCTCAGGTCCAAAAGCCTTTCCGTGGTCACTTTTAGTGGTCAGTGCTCCCCCAGCACTCCCTGGACACTCTCCCTCTCTCCCTGCTCCCTTCCCCCTCCTCCCTCTCTCCCTCCCATAATATTTTCCATATGAAGAAGCCTTCCTGAAGCCTCACACTGCCCTCTTGGCGAGTCTTAGGCGGGTTAGAGGAGACCCTGGGAGCCTTTAATCCTCCCTCTCTCTCTCTCTCTCTCTTGCTTTCATCCTCAGCCACAGCTGGACGCCCCATTGATGTGGAACAGACCAAACACCAGGCCCCTCTCTAAGCTGCTGCTGTGGGGCCTCTTCTCCTCCAGAGCCTCCTCAGCCCGTGCCCGGCTCCCCGAGGGTCCAGCAGCCCCTCCACCCCCAGCCTGGGGGTCCCAGGCCTCCCCCTGCCCTGCTCCCCTCTCGCTGCTCCTCCCTGAGCCAACCCCCTCCTCCCTCATCCCGGTGTTCCCCTTCCTCAGGATGGTTTGGGATGGGTTCCCCACAGCCTCTGCTCCCTGCAGAGCCTGGGGAGGGCGAGGGGCTGCTCTGTGCTGTTGTGCTGAGGATGCAGCTCGTGGTGGGGTCCCAGGGAGGGCCTGCAGGGCTCCAGCAGCTGAGCACTCAGGTGTTGAGTCTGCAGGCGGCTCTGAGCTTTGGGAAGCAGCGTTTTTCACAGCCCACTGCAGGTGAGGCAAGGGTATCTTTGACTTGTGGGATGGTTTGGGTTCGAAGGGATGTGAAAGATCACCCAGTGCCACCCTCTGCCATGGGCAGGGACACCTCCCACCACCCCAGGGTGCTCCAAGCTCCGTCCAGCCCGGCCTTGGGGTCCAGGGGCAGCCTCAGCTGCTCTGTGTCTCACAGCAATTTCCATCCTCCTCCTCAGCACACTCTGCAGCGTGGTTAAGGCAGGCTCGGGGTGGAGGGGGGGACACTGCCATGTTGGGGACCTCCCTGCAGCGAGCAGGTGACAGGGACAGTCCCTGGGCAGAGCAGAGCCACTCAGGAGAAACACGGGGAACGTCAAAGCCACGTGAGTGTCACACAGCCCTGCACCCCTGGAGGTGTCCCAGGCCCACCTGGACAGAGCTTGGAGCCACCTGGGCTGTGGGAGGGGTCCCTGGTGGCTCTGGGGGTCCCTGGTGGCACTGGGGGCTGTGGGAGGGCTCACTGGGGGCACTGGGGGTCCCTGGTGGCACTGGTGGCTCTGGGGGTCCCTGGTGGCACTGGGGGCTGTAGGGGTCCCTGGTGGCTCTGGGGGTCCCTGGTGGGTCCCTGGTGGGTCCCTGGTTGCTCTGGGGGTCCCTGGTGGCTCTGGGGCGGTCCCTGGTGGGTCCCTGGTGGCTCTGGGGGTCCCTGGTGGCTCTGGGGGGTCCCTGGTGGCAGTGGTGGCACTGGGGGTCCCTGGTGGTGCTAGGGGTCCCTGGTGGCTCTGGGGGTCCCTGGGGGTCCCTGGTGGCCCCGGGGGTCCCTGGTGGCACTGGGGGTCCCTGGTGGCTCTGGGGGTCCCTGGTGGCTCTGGGGGTCCCTGGTGGCACTGGGGGTCCCTGGTGGCTCTGGGGGTCCCTGGTGGTCCCTGGTGGCCCCGGGGGTCCCTGGTGGCTCTGGTGGCCCCGGGGGTCCCTGGTGGCTCTGGGTGTCCCTGGGGGTCCCTGGTGGCCCCGGGGGTCCCTGGTGGCTCTGGGGGTCCCTGGGGGTCCCTGGTGGCGCTGGGGACCCGCCGGTGTCACCGGGCTCATTCCTGAGCCTCCCTCGCCCCCTGGCGGCCCCGCTCCGCCACTGCAGCCCCCCTGTCCCGAAAACAAAAAACAAAAAACAAAACAAAAAAAAAAAAAAAAAAAATTCCAAAATTTTCTGATA
>VZUI01056609.1:0-66030 GCA_013401135.1 Cettia cetti | reverse complement strand
CCGTCTTTCTTGTTCCTCCCTCTGGTCCTCTGTTGTTGATGCTTTTGGGTCCAACGGTTGTCCTTGGTCCTCAGCAAGAAAAGGATTTGTTTTGTCTACCTACCCTGTGAAGAGAGCTCACTAGTACTTAATATGAGGCTCAAAACTACATCCCTATGCAGCACAGAATCTAAAATATGAAAGCTACAACTTAAGGCATCACAAGCAAGGAAGGAAAGTAGTTTCTACACTACATTGATATTTCAAAATTGCATTGTTCTGTTGCATGATTTTCCTTTCTGAAACCCATTCGGGCACAGAGAATTTAATGAATCCATGGATAGCTGCAAGGAAATATTGTTTGACCCAACCCTTTGCTCAGTCCCAGTTCCTTACTGTAGAAGGTGCTTCAGTGATGTGGAGCAGTGATAAAAACTATTTCTAAATAAGAAGGGCCTCCTGGGATCACACACAATGTTGGAATGCCACATTGTCTATCAGTTTGCATTGCCAATTAAAAGCGCTTATAAAGCTAGCTAAGAAGCACTTCAAAATTCTATATTTAAGAGATTTAGAAGCAATAAGTACAGACTTCCCATCTCTGCTGCTCCTCTGCCGCTCTCCCATATAAACCCATTTATGTTGCTTTAATTGAGTGGCTTTCAGAGCAGAGGCTTTCTTGGTTCATTTATGTCACAAGAGGACCAAAGCTCACAGAGAAGGAAGGGTCAGGCTGAGTGCTCAATGTGTTTCAGCACAGGCATTGATTCCCTGCTCTTCTGCATGAGTGGAAACCAATACTAGAATGGAATTGCGTTGGTTTTGTCTTACTTTACCCTGGTGTAAATTTGTGTCCTTTGTTGTGAGCCTTCAAAGTGGAATTTTCTGTTTTTCTCCCCATCCTTCAGTTATCAGCCATGAAACCAAGAAAGATAATATTTTCATCACTCTTGCTCATTAAAGAAACCCACCTTGTACTGCAAGAAGAACTGTGGGTGAGTGCAGCCCATCTCTGCCATCCCTCTCACAATGGATAGGAAACATATTTTCATTCATGCTCATAATCTATCTCAGTTATATGTTGAAATACAACCATAAATTAGGGATAAATACATTCAGATTAGTAAGGATGATAAACTGGACAATAAGAAATGAAACTAATAAATTCTGCTGAAATCAATGTCACCTTAAGAAAGAGAACCAAAGTTTAATGACATGTAATACAAACTACTTACAGGGAGAAAACAAGCAGATCAAGATAGAATTTTTTCTTTTTTCTCTTATCTCCAATTTTATTATCTCCTTTATCAATCAGCAGAACAGAGAAAGCAGAACACATTGAGCAAGTTTGAAGTTTTGTTTTGAACAAAACTGATTCTCTCTGTTTCACATTCATGCTCAGGCTCTTCTTTCCAAGGTGAAAGGTAGAAGGTAAAGGAGGGAGTCAAAAGATGAAACGTGTCCACCGGTTCTTGGTGACACATCTCTGAATTCACTTCCAGAGATGGAAGCCGCTGCAGCCAGAGATGTGCCTGCACCTGCAATCCAGCAGTAATAGCTTTGCTTGTGTGGCCATTAAAAAGGGCCACAGAAGGTCATGTGTCCCTGCACAAAATCATGAATGGCTGTTCTGTATGACATTGTTACTCTGCCAGGTTATATTTTAGTCATGACCATTTTTAGGAACTTTCTACAGCCTTTCAGTGAACAGATTCCAGGAAGAAGATACAGGCCACACCTACTCATACTCTTGACAAAGGTGATAAGCTTATTTATACTTCAAAAACTGTGTATATTCTTCCCCTTGCCAGGAGGTACACAAGAAAAAGAGGTAGGGTCTCTGTTCCAAACATTTTCTCTATTCCTTCCCAGTGAGAGCATGGCTTGGTCTCCCAAAAGCCCACTCCTCCCCAGGCAGACAGGGCAGATCCATAGCCACTCCATATCCAGTCTGGAAAACTCCATGCCAAAGCTGAGGTTACACCCAGTGCAGGTGAGGAGGACGTCTGGCACTGTTCTACCAACCAGTCCTCCCTCTGGCATACATGGAAAGGCCAGAGGAAAGATGTAAGAAATGTAGCATGCAACCTCCTCATCTCTGACTGGCTAAGAAGAAAAAAAATCTATACCAGCCAAAAACAGGCTCAGTACCTTGTTGTGTTACAGAAGAGTGTTTGACAGTTCTTGGTGAATTAGGGTTTACTGTATGAGATTTTTGAATCACCTTTTGAACCCATGTTCATCAACATTCATAGCACTCCTTGGAAAACATTTTTAATGATTAACAATGTGTGTTATTGGAAGAGAAGTATCTGATCTGCTTAGTTCATAGCCAGTTGTTAGCTTATAACCAGTATAACCATCCTTCCACTTATTCTGTTTCAGTCGAAGGATCCTAGGCCAAATAGTTTTTTCTATGGTGCGAGCTGCTTCACACCTTTTACCTCTACTGCCTTTCACTTTCTAGGTATATTTTATGCTTCTAGGTTGGACAGACGAACCTGCAGGCAGTTTTTGAGTCCTTGTTACATGATGAAGTTTTACAATGTTATTATAATATATTCTAGTTTGTTCTTTTTTACCTCAGTAATTCCCAGAATTCTTCAGAACTAGAAAATAAAGCATACCCATGCAACTACATCAGAAAAAAGTAGATAGATCATCAGTTTGTCTTGACAGGATGTTTGTGTTATGATTCAACAAATCAAATTGCTGCTTTATATCATGTATCATCTGGCTTTGGAAAAAAAAGAAGCAACAAAACAGAAAAAAACCCACACAACCAACCCCAGCCAGATAACCGAAAGTAATGTACTTTAATCTTTTCTGCTATGTGATTCTGCATTATTTAAATATCACTTGTTTCAAGAGCTTCAGATTTGTTTTGAAATAGTTCCTGCTTGCACAATTATACTGGCTTTTTAAGCCAAGAAAAATATGTCTTCATCCTGATGTGTCATGCTCGGGTGGCACATACCTCTCCCTCCTTCTGTGGATGAGACTGGGCTCTGATACTGGGTTTTACCTTGTTGTGTTGATCAGCCAGACTTTCTGCAAGAACTATATGTACTTCCCAGCATTTCAATGGAATAAAGCAATTCCATGTACTCAGTGAGAACTTTGCTATCAATTTCTTTGAGAGCAAGGTTGGTGTGCCCTCATAAAGATTTCATAATTGTTTGATTTGCATTCAGCACAAGTGCAAAAATTATATTTTGAAGAGCTGAACACATCTTTAGGATGTGTGCAACCACAGTAATGAGTTACGTGCCTTTTAAAGCAGATATTTAACAAACCCATATTATTTCCAAGCAGCTCAGTGTTTATCTCATTTGGTTTCCTTGACAATTTCCTGATTTTAGATGCCTTTTAAAACAATTGATTTTGTTTTTCAGAGAGCACTTTCACTCAGTGTGACTTAAGGAAAGCCCTATACAGAGAAAAAAAAAAAATCAGTGAATTCTTTGATTTTCTATCAATTACAAAAATAAAATTTAGTCTTCAAAACTATGAAGTATGAAACATGCCAATCAGATCATTAGCTGAAGATTGCTTAGTATGCATGAGACTGATTTAATTTAGTTAAATAAATATAACCAACATATTTACAGGTCAGATCATATGTTTAGTATTCCAATAATTTCATTCTTCAGACTAATAGTGTGTCTTCAAGAACTTTGAGCCTGATTTATTAGGTAAATGAAGTTAAATTGATCCTGCTGTGTGTGTATATAGACCTATGTCTCTGAGTCACCTCTTTTTTTCTTAATCCTACTTGCCAGATTCAGCTACAGTTTGAAAGTAAAAGACTGATAAATATTCAGTGTTCACAAACATTAAAGAACTAGTCATCAAGGGATAGGCCAATTCATCTGTGACAGGCCAATTCATTCAACCTTCATAGCCATGGAAGAGTCCCCATAGGCAAAGACTGCAGAGTCCTTTTGTTATGGTAGAGTTCTTTTGCTCTACTTTAGCAGTAAAACACCAATTTGAGCTTTGCATAGTCATTTTGGAACAAAAGATCCACATGATAATTTGGAAGGATATAATTTTTGCATATGACTGCATCTCATAGATCAAATCAGCTTAGTAGCACATGCTCTGGTTCCAAGTCGGTCAAAGAAAACACTCATGACACCAGGTCAGTCTTAAGCTTCAAGCAGAAAATGAGTTCAAAATTCATCCACTTTTCTGGACTAACTTCAGACAGAGTCATAAATGACCATTTCAAGCACTCAGAAATGATGGGTTTTGGTGATGGTTATCAGCCTTTCAAGTTCACAAAAGGATTACAAAAATAACAGAACTTGAAAACTAGTGGGTAATATATGGTAAGAAGACAGATCAGAAGACAGAGGGCATCCAAGAGCCATTTTCTGCTTCATCACTGTAATGTTTCCTCCATCTTTGTATCTTCTACACTTTACCTGTATTTTCTATTTATGCTGTTTCGTAACTTGTGCTTTTCCCTTATTTATTTTCAACTAAGTTTATGTGCTAAACTAGAGCTCTTGCAGTAAGGGTAGGAGCAAGAGGGAGGTCTTGAAAATCCAAGGAGAAAAGTAGAAGAAAACACCTATCCTCATGTAGCATGAGCCATCCTTTGGTAGTGCCTCTCTTTCTCCACGGGATATGGGGGTGTTCTGGTTTTCTAACAGACACACCTTACTTGAGTGGAATGAATCTGGGTATAGGTGTTTGCTTATTACTCCACTCAGGGCAGCTGTTATCTTGGTAGAAAATTGTCATACAAGCATGTCTAATTTTCATTGATTTGAGGAGCTGCATGGCCATCATGATGATGTGCAGCTGCAAAAGTATCCTGAAGTAAAGGGAACAAGAAAGTGATCACAGTAGGAAGAGAGGAACATAGATAAAGAATTCATTCATTGTTGTTTCTTTCTACTACCAGGAAAAAAATTACTAAAGTCCTGATGTGAGATCAAGCAAACTAAATAAAATAAAAAAGACCCAAACAGAGTGATGATTTAGACATCAAAGAGGCTGGTTCTCCAGTCCCCTCACCTTCTGCTGTGACATATGTTCAGTCAGGATGAGTGAAGAGTGGGTTGAAAGGCAACTGCTCTCATGGGGGAGCCCTGCACATGGATGTCTTCTTTCACAAAATACAGAGCACTGAGGAATCCAGCTCTGTTCTTTTAGCCTGGCAGTTGTTACTTGCCTTCTCTAATGCTATGCCCTCAGTGGTGCTTGGATGTGTGGACTGACACATGAAGAGATCTACACTAGTCCAACCTTGAGTACTCCAGGATCAGACAGTCAAGAGAGGTATAAGCCTAGTAAGCTAGGATATCACAGGTTGGGTGAAAAAAATTGTATATGATGGAGTCAGCATATCATAAAAGAGATTTCTCCTCAGAGCCTCTCAGCGGAGATGCAGTAATTTTAAATATATGTGCAAAAGAATAAAGATCATAACTGTAAAATACATTTCTCCATGCACCCTAGGGTAAGTTTCCGTTCAAGCTACACAGTGGCATTGTCTTAATAGTTCAGTATTTGAAATTACATACATATATGATTCTAGGAAAGAAAGACAGTCTGAATGTGTTTCAAGAATAGGTAATAGATTTTAGGAGGACTATTGAGGTTACTGAATCAAAATGTAGCTGAAGAGATTAATAAAAAACCTCACTACCTACAAAGTCAAATTACAGAAACTGTTTAAATGACCCAGAGGATATATGGTCCTAAAATCTAGTGGAACTGTGAGCATTTGGGACAAGTCCATGATGCAATCCAAAGGGAAAGCTGTGTGCCCAAGTCACACAGCAGAGGTGTCCTAGATATCTGTTCTGGGACCTAAGTGAGAACATATGAGTTTGGGTCCTGAGGCAGTATGTCTGTAGTCATATAGCAGTGCTTAAGCAAACAGTTCCTCCTGTATATCTCTGTTCTACGGAGACAGCTCTGCTATCAGCATCTCTTGAGGTACCAGAATACTAAAATCCAGATCCACAAAACTGGAGATGCTCAGTGTAGAGGCGCCCCTGTGGCTCTTGTTGCAGCTTGACACTGTGAAAATGTCATATTCAGTGAACTGGCAAAAGGAGAAATACTCAAACTATTGTCAACATAAATATTTTTCTTTAAAGGCTCTAGTCTGTCACAACAGCTTCTTTGCAGGCATAAGTTTGTATATGCAGATAATGCTCTGTGGGGAGAAACGTCCACAGGTCAGGATGGGTGTGCTTGCTTTTGAAATATAAGTTTTTAGAAACGTTACAGAACCTGAAGTATAATGGGTGAAAGAGAGGGATTTATTGGTCACCTGTAGCATTAGACAACAGATTAACAAATATTTTATCATGACAGTGCAAATACTCACAAGGATCTTTCTACTAAAAGGTTTTCTTGACTTTTCCAGGCTCTGGGATCTGTCTGGCTGCTAAACAGCCCTATAGAATAATTGCCTCACCTGACTTTGGCATGATTGTAATAATTATTTAATGTGTACGTTGTTGTATATTATCTCTTTAAAAGTTTTTGCTACCAAAGACAAATGTTCTTTAGAGCATGCCTTTGAGAGGTGACTGACTGACACCTAGTGTTTAAAATCTAGTCACACTTAGAAAAGAAAGGTACACACACAAAAATCAACCAAAAAGGGCTCTTTCTGGCAAGAAGATCTCCTATTTGTTTCAAAGCATCACCTCAGCAGCATTGCTCCAAGTCAAGGGCTGAGAGGTTCCAGAAAAGCAGTATTTAAAGAGACGAAGTCAGTAATCATCATGGTCTGATAATCATCATGTTTCCACTAATTTAATAATCTGAACTGTTCTGCCTCTAACCCAAATCTCCCTGTGCTGGTACATCTAACCCATTGCTCTAGAACTGGGAGGGAAGCAACCTATCATTCACTAGTGAAGTGACCCTGGCAACTCTGTGCTCCCACACAGCCCAGCAGTGCCCTACTTTCCACTGCAGAAAAGTGGTTTCATCAACACTTTCATTACAAGTCCCTGGGATAGAAATAGGGCAGGAGATGAACAAGAAAAAAATCCCCAAACAAGTTATCTTGAAGCCTCTTAGTTTCAAACTACCAGCACCCGCCTTCTCACCAAGCACAGCCCTTTCCTATAACAGACACTATCTTCAATTTCAAGGAACCCAAAATATGTGCTATGTATGAGACAAGTATTTCCTCATTTTATCTTTTATTGGTTTTCACAAAAAAAATAAATTGAAAGATGTAAGGATGCAAATAGCTTACAATTTTCTCTATAACCCTAAAGACCTCATACTTTCCAGACCCTTCAGTCAAGTAGGGCAGGTTTCCAATGAATCAAAGCTGACTATATTAACAATATAATGAGTATATGTTACTGTAAATTGTCCCCAGCCTGCAAAAAGTGGGCACAATTTTGCTTGTATCCATCTCTTTCTATTGTTGCCAGATGTTGAAACAGGCTGTGATATATACATCATTATTTCCTTTTATTAAATGTCCAAAAGAGATCAGGGACAAAGCTTTTCTATCCTGTGCGTTTTAAATAAAACATTTTTTCTCTATAAGAAACACCTTGTGAACCAGGATGCTACTGAAATTATGCGAGTGGATAAAGACCCTTGTCAAAATATCACCGAAAGGATGGGCAAATCAAGTTTGCCTGGAAGATGAAGTTCTTCAGTGAAGATAAACTGGGAGATTTTATGGAGCCACACGGTTCTGCTGTTTTTTGGGTTTAAGAGTTAGATGAGCAGCAAGTTTTCTATTCTCCTAAAGACAGAAGTTGTACACTTGGTTTCAACATTAGCAGTGAGCTGATTAATCCCTCAGTCTGGAAACACATACAACGCCTCCACCATTCCTCCAGCTGCTCCAAAGATACATCTGACCTTGACCAGTGGTCCATTTTCTCTCAAGTAGTGCCTGTAGCAGGAGCCCAGGGAGAAAGCAACAAGAGGACAGCAGTATTGTCCCTGTGTCTTGCAAATTTTGAACAAATAACCTCGAGTCAGAAGAGTAGACATTGTATCTAACAAGTCTTTGATAGATATTTTTTCATGGTTTTGTCAAGTTTCCTTTTGAGTTCATGTACATTTTGAACATCCTGTAGCAAGTAGTTTAAAAACTGGAGAAAGGTTCCCCCACATAGAAACCTTTTGCACAAAATCAAGGATGAAATGAATATTTTTTAGCTATTGTGGTCTAGAGTATTTACATAATCACCCTATTTCTCCTTTCTGTCATTGGTTAAAAAACCAAATGACAGTCAGAAGCCAAAACAAGCTTTAAAATGCAATTATTGTTCATCTTTATGAATGCAAAGTGATAGCTTGCTGAATCCAAACTAATTTTGTGAGTTAATGAAAACAATAATAGTGCTGTATGGTCTGGAATACTAAATTTTCATTCTTCCCCCCCACTTTCATCTATTCTTTCCTTCTTTGTTAATGCCTTGCTTTGCCTATCTATTACTCCTTGTATTTTTTAATCCTAGCATGTTTTGATTTCCACTAGAGCTAGATACATATGAATGTGGTTTCTTTAGAAACTTTTACAAAATTAGAGAATATTAAGAGGAAAGTTGAGTAAAGCTATGGTATTTTTTACTCAAAGATGTCAGTTGGTTCTGTGTCATTCCAAGTGTCTTTCTGAACTAAATACCAAAATCATATTCTCTATTTATGAGATGGGGAGGGGTTTGAACACCTGCCAAGTTTCAGGAGAACCAGAACATGGTCACAGGCTTTATATGCAATTGCCATTCAAAGCCGTGACATGGAATTTTTTCTGAGATTACCAAAAATAGGCTGATGTATAGATTCTGATGAGATGCCATAATAGTGTAACTCTAAGCACAACTCTGTGTTGCATCAATGTCTAAAGCATTTTTATCTCCCAATGTCACCTTTATCTTTAAAGTTACTTTGTAGGAGCTATCTGGTTCCTTTTAATATAAGCAGATCCAGTTGTATCAGTCAGCTGGCACAGGCTAATCAAATGCCAGCAGGGAGAAATAAAGGGCAGTATGCTAAGAACACTACATGCACCATACACTTAGCCCTAAGGAATACTGGTTCCATTTTCTATAGAAACAGCATTTCCTTGGATGGCCAACGAATGTATGTATTTATCCACATACATACACCTGCACATTCCTATGTTCTTCATGTGTTTTTTACATTTAAGCATTGCATCCTAACTTGATAGTGATAAGAACAAAATTACGAATCCAAGCTTCAGCCTAAACACTGTGGCCCAAGTTTCTCTTCCCATGCTTTTGAACAAGGATGTTTCTGATCAAAACTGCTATTGCTGGCTTAATAATGCTGGTCTGAAACATTTCAAGATATGAAATATGACATCTTTAAATGTGCTGGGTAGACTCCCAAATGCAAAGGCTGTAACTGCCAGCTCTTCTTTGTCCAAAATATCTCCTTTCACTAGGGCAGAGAAAGGCAGAATAACTAGGTCAAAAATATACTGGCATGTACTCTGAGTCTGATCTAATAAGAGTGGTCATCCTGTCTTGGACACTGTTCTAGACTGGGATTGCTGGAGATCCTCTCTCAACACCCCAGGGCTGTGGCCAGTTCTGTTTGATTAGATACCCAAATGTAAAGAAGCAAAAATTAGAATCTTGTATCTTGTAGTGTATCTTGTCCCTAATAAAGGCCAGGTCTTCAAGTTAGAGCAGGAGGTGTATTTCTTTAATTGTCTCAGTGAGGTTAAAGCAACAGACTTGCTCCAAATTAAACCAGTTTGAAAACCTGAGGAACATTCCTGACTGGAAGTGGGTTGTTTGTACAGCTGTCACTGTTGGACATGAAAGGAAGAGTTTGATTCCATGTAGAAGAAAATTCAGAAGGCTATTTTATTAATTTTACACAGCCCTTTTTATAACATGCTGTGCTAAGGAACCATATCATTGGTTAGAAAACACAACACTTTTCTTCATTGGGTAAACAATAGAAAACAAAACCTGTGAGAGGGTTGTTATGGTAACTTGAAAATATTATGAAAACAAAGGATTGTTTACATTTCACTGTCTTTGAAAGCATTCTTTCTCTCACAGAAGAATCAGCCTCTAATCAGACTGAAAATTTCACAACCTCAAAGAATCAGACCTACATACAGCAGGTAGAAGCATTGGGCAACCAGACCAGCCTTTGTGCTGAGTCTTAAGGCTGAAAGTTGCTTTGCTGACTCCCATAATCCTCTTGAAATTATTCTCCTTTAAAAGCAAAGAGAAGAGGCTATTTTGCCTTCAGAAGCTTTAGCAAGGTGTTTCTGATATCTAAAAAGTTGTTGATGTTCAGGAAGAAACATAAACACTAAATAATGTCCTAGCCCTGAGATCTTGTGTGTTATATGTATCTGAGTGAAGTGGGGACTTGGAGTTGAAAGCATAAAACCAGACAGCCATGGCATATCAGCGGGTTTTATGTCCTCAGCAAAGGGATTTTTGACTCTGCTCATGCATAAATGGAGATGAAGAGCTATCTATGTGCAATGCACTGTCCAGTGTCTCATCAGGTCCCACTTCAGTACCAGAAGGTGAAATTTTATACACAGGAGTGTCATTCATTGGAAAGGTAAAGGCAAGAGCTTCATTGACAGGAGAAAGCACGCCAAGGAGAGTTGGATTTTCAGAGAATCATAGAATCATATGGATTGGAAGGAACCCTTAAAGACCATCTACTTCCATACGCCCCACCGTGGACGAGGACACATTCCACTAGATCAGGCTGCTCAAAGCCCCATCCTGGACCTGAACACCACTAGGAAGGCATCCACAACCTCTCTGGGCAACCTGTTCCACTGCCCCACCATGCTCACAGAAAAGAATTTCTTCCTAATAACTAACCTATATCCATTCCTCCTTGTCGTACCACTATACGGTCTTGTAAAAAGTCCCTCCTCAGGTCTCTGGTCAGTCTCCTTTAGGTATTGTAAAGTGCTATAAGGTCTCCCTGAAATCATCTCTTCTCCAGGCTGAACAACTCAAACCTTCTCAGCTTGTCTTCTTAGGAGAGGTTCTTCAGCACCCTGATCATTTTCGTGGCTATCTTCTGGGCCTGCTCCAATAGGTCTGTGTTTTTCCTGTGCTGAGGACTCCAAAAGTGGACGTGGGACTTCAGGTAGGGTCTCACAGGAATGGAATAGAGGGGGAAAAATCCCATCCCATGCCCTGCTGTCCATGCTAGTTTGGATGCAGCTCAACACACCTTTGGCTTTCTGGGCTGTAAGTGCAGATTGATGAATCACGTCCAGCCTCTCATCCACCAGTACCCCCAAGCCCTTCTCAATCAGGGCTGCTCTCTGTCTGTTCATTCCCCAGCCTGTGTTGATACAGGGCTTGCCCTGACCCAGGTGTAGCAGGCTCTAGTTGGCCTTCTTAAGGCTTGTGACATTCCCACAGGCCAAGTGCTAGAGCTTCACCAAGTCCTCCTGGATGACATCCTGTCCCTCCGACGTGTCAACCATACCATTTCTCTTAGTGTCATCAGCAAACTTGCTGAGCATTTTGTATTTTGTATAGACTGAGGTGTTTGATGCCATACTGAATGTGGTGTAATTTTGCTTTCAGATCATTATCTTTCTTTATGTATCTATTGCAGATTAATCCAGTATTGGAGAAGAGATATTGGATAGGTTTAGGATAAAATTTTTTTTAAGGAAAACTTATACCATTTTGTGAATACATTAGTCAAATATTTCTTGTAGGGTTCCAGATACTGAATTTCATTTTATCAAATTTGCACTTTAGGATTAATTTTCAATAAACTGATATTATCATAATGTTTTATGTGATGCGTCTCTGGAGGCTGTCGTGTTCATGTGGGCAAGCTCTGTATATTGACCAAGGCCTGTCGTAAGAAAAGAATTTTAATCTGAAAGAATTCTATTTAATTCTTCTGTTTTCAGATAAAATAATAAAATTTCTTTAATCTGTATGTTCTCTGTCTTATTTTAAATTCTGGCACTGCTTTAGGGCTTCAAGCACTGCAAGCCAAAACTATATAAAATATATGTATAAATATATATATATCTTAAGGAACAATATAACATTCACTGTCACCTGATTTCACTCTATGAAGTCTGTGCTCCAGATGTGAGTTGCCAGTGTATTTCTCCTCTACCCCTCTTACCTCTCTTATATTGTGATTTTTTTCATTTTATCCATTCTATATCCTCACGAAGAAAGGAATCTATAAGTTCATGATGGTTTCTAAATGCCTCCTCTAATGTTTTTTATCAGAAAGTAGGAATTCTTTCCCCTTTTCCTGAAGAAAACAGGTCTGAACTTGGAAGATGGGATAAATTGTATTGTCTACTCACAGAGATGGTGTGAGATCATCCAAAAGAAAAGTTATTGCATTGACTGAGCACTCAAGATAGAGGAGATATTACAGGAGTTGTCTCACTGAAACTTGACTCAGTACCTGATATCTACAATTTACCTTCTACCTGATGATTTCTGTGGGCATCAGACAGACAGGTATGGAGGGGAGAGTATTGATGTTCAAAGGTAAGGCCACCCTTACCTTCTATGAAAAGTGCAATGCAAGAGGAAATGTAACATTACCTACTATAGCTGATTGCTCTTTTTGAGGTTACTAACCTGAGCTTACAGCAAACAAAATCATTTTTAGTCTTTTTTGTTGTTCAAACATTTCTAGATCGATCTTTCCACTTGTCACCAGCCATTAATAATAAGAAGAAATAGTGCAATATTCTCCATTGTGGACCTTTTACCAAAATAAAAAGCACATTTAGGTGAATCAAGACTCAGCACCAAAGTGTATCTTAGAAACTTTGTGTTTCAAAAACACAAACAAAAATTTTATATTGTTATTATATCCAATAAATATTTTCTGATCTGGAAAAATATTACCAGTAATGAAAGCAAGAAATTTTTAAGTATCTTCCAAACCTTCCAGAAAATTATGTCCATCACTGTTTTGTATTTCCTACCTTCAAAAAAGAAATGTCTTCCTTGCAAAATCAATTCATTCTCTTATAGTCAAATAAACACTGTCCCAATTCGAGTTTGAATAATCTGCCCTGATTGTATACCTGAAAATGGACTAGCATAGCTCATCACCTCATGGAATCAGTAGGAAAGACTCCTTAAAAGGACAAGGAAAAATAAATAGCAAAAATATTGGTCAGTTCTGAACTTTAACTTCTCTGAGTTAAACTTATTTAAACAATCACAATATAGCAGAAAACTCTGTTGTCTTTACCTCGTCTGAAATTTTATTGTTTTGCTTATTTTAGTAACTGCAAAGTCCACAACATTAAAAGACCCTGTCTTCACACATATCTCTTCTTTCTGGCTGATGTGTGCTTACACAATACAGTGACTCAGAAAGGGATTTTTTTTTTTTTTTGAGTTTTAGAGAACACTTGTGAGAATCTCTTGCTATTTTCAGAAACACTTACTGTTTCCATCATTTCTCATGACCAGTTCAATCAGCTGTTGAATGGCTAGTATGAGATTTGTATGAACAGCCAATCTTCAAAAGGTCTTGATCTATCAGGCAGTACTTGGAAGCTATTGCAGCATTATGAAACACAAAATCTAATTTCCTTTTAACCCAAGTGGATCTTACTATTAGCTCATATTTTCTGAGATGCTCTAATTTTGCGGGGCTGAACATCAGGATTTTAGACTCAAACTGCAAAATACTTCTTTGTGTTTGTGATCCAAAGCCTAATTTTAAGAGTTGCATGTTGCCAGAGCACAAAGTACTTCAAGTTACTTGGCTCAGAAAAACCCCTGTATTAGCTGTTCTTTGAACTATAGAATATTGTCCACCTCATGGAAAGATACACTTGCATGCAGATAAAAAAGGCATATCATCTCTATAGGTCTTCTAACATGAATTCCTTCAAACATTTCTGTAGTTGAATGTTCTCATCTCTGTTGTCTTCTGGTGTTCCCAGAGTAACATCTGAGTGCATCTTCATTTTCATTGACATATGTTGCTATAATAATAAATAATATATAATAAAAATTAAATATAAAAAAATTACATTATGCACAAAATCTGCATTCATTGGTATTAAAAATATCTGTATATTTTTACAAGCATTCAACTTATTTGGCTGGGACAAGTACAGATTACTTACTCTGCTGTAACTGGAATACAAAGATTATATGAATTACTCTCCCCATCTGCAGGTTGCTCACAGGCAAATTTGCTTGGTTGTTCTGAGGCTTAACTTTATTGCCTGGGACTCTCCAGGATGATATGACCATTGTGCCACCAACAATCACTTGAATTAAAAGTTCACAGTGTCATTTTAGTAATTTGTTGCTGTCATGTAGACAGTAACTACCCAACAATTCTGGTCTTCTGTCAGAGGTTTATTCAGAGTTTGTAATAGTTTGGGGACAGAAACTGCTTCTTCCTCTGTCAGTAACATTAAATATAGTTTTTGTGGTGATTGTATATTGAATACAAAGATTCCTACATAACAGTTTACACAGTTCTGGTGTGAAGGGAGATGCAGAATGTAAACCTGATGGGGATAACTCTTTATTCTGCCAGCCCATATTTGTAGCCACAATGGGTATTAGCAGTTAATTTTCTCATAATTTCTGGTAAAAAAATGGGTGAGAAGGACTTTTGCGCAGAAGAAGAGACAAGTATACTCTTTAACTGGCTGAGCTTAGCATCAATAAGACACCTTTAGAATCAAATTTGGTCAAATTATATTGATCAGAAGTGTCATAGAAATTATTCTGAATCTTGAGAATGAGAGACTTGGCCTCAGGCCAGTTCTGGAGGTCTTGAGCTTTTCTCAGAAGACGAGGGCAGTGAAGAAGAGGAGCACAGTCTGTTCTGGGAGCCAGCCCAAGGCTTGTGGAATGAACTACAGGTGCAAGTTCGAAACACTTCAGTCTTCCAATTTGTCATTTGATTACATAGAATATGCACATAATTTTTCCCATAAATTTGTTTTGAGGAGATAAAATTAAACAAAACAACCCATTCCTCTTGCCTCACAACTCAAATTATGATTCCTGGATTGAGATGATCTGTGGTTTCTGTCAGAGTTTGCAATCACATAGATGTATTAAAAAAAAAGCCAAAAATACAATATTGGAAGGCAGACAACTTTCTCTTGGGAAAGAAATCAGCATAAGGGAACAAGCTGGAAATTGTTAGTTAAATTGCTGAATGCATTACTAGAAGATATTTTGATATTGCAGTGTAAGTACAATAATATGGCGGGATAGAGTAGAATTAACAGAGATCCTTCAGAGGCTCTGAACAAATATCCAGAGCACACAGAGCAGAGAAAATCCTCATTACTGTTTTCTATTTCAATGGTGTTTTCCACAAAAAACCTCATAACTTGGGCACACCTGTGCCTTCTCCTCATATGTTTCATCAACAGATAAAAAGCAATCTTATTGTGCCTTTTAGCACACAGTTCACCGTGTAGCTTCTCTGGAGTTACACAGATCTAAACTGTGTAATGCAGAACCTGGACATTTTTTCCTGCAACTCACACAATGACAGCATTAAGAAACGGTGAATGTGCAAGCCAAGGAGCTCCACTAATGACAGCCACAAAAATACTGTAAATATTTAGACTTTGTTTTGCCAGGTTGACTAAAGACTTGTAATCTGGCCTGAGGTGAACAAGCATCTGAACTTATAGCACGTCAGCTCTTCTAAAGTCGACACCTCTGCATATGGCTTTGTCCTGAGGCAGGGCACAGGTGGGGTAGGTTATATTGCATGCATTGTGGAGCCTCCCCTTCCTGCTATAAGGGAGTGCACATTTACTGCTGCATAGCCCATGACTTGCAGATCACCACAAAAAATTCCCCTTGGTAACAGGCCTACGTGCTTACATGTTTAACATCCCATAACTGACTATTCTTCAGGGACTCAGGGTGATCTCTCCTTAAAATGTTGGCCCACTGAGTGTGGATACGCTGGAACACCTTGGAGCACACTAGACATTTTAGTCCCCTCAGGACTTTGTCCATCCTGTCTATTGACATCAATATCCTGTAATCTCCACAAGCTTTCTGTTCTTTTCTGGCTTTACTACAAATGCTGTACATACCTTTTTCCCTTTTTTTTTTTTTTTAATTACATGTTTCTCCATATGCAATGTTGTACTTTTCCAACTGCAAATGACATCACACATGTCATTGTGGTGAGAGAAAAAAGACAGCCACCCTACCTGGTGGTGAGTCTCATCTGCTAACCATGTTTTGATATTATCTGAAGGATGTGGAACAGGCGTGGTTATAACTTCCAGGCATCTGTACCTGCAAGACAGTGATACAGGCACGCAACTATTCTTGTCTGCAGGAACAGATCAGACATTAATGCTTTCTAATAGCTATTCCAGTTCCAAGACAGGCATCTACTATTTCTAAAACCATTAAAGCTTTTTTTTCCTTTCTTTCTTTTCACTCTAGACACTTTTCTCAACATTTTCCCTAGCCCTTCTTTACCCTGGCTGGTTTCTAACATGCAAGATGGTTTTTGTAATCTGGATGGATATAAAACCCCTGTGATTTCTACAAAAATATTATTTCCAAACAAAGTGAGAACTTTTGGCATGCTACTGTGTCTGTAGCTTAAAAAATTATTTCTATGTGTTCTTTCCGTAATAAAAAATAGATAACTTCTTTTTATACAAACTAGGAATAATGATTAGTCATTAATTAAATAATAAGTTTACCTTTAATAAAGGTTCCATTTACCTACTGCACCTTCCAAATATTAAGGTGTCTTGAGTTATCATCCTATCCTGGAAAAGTTTTTTTCTCAGTTCAAGAAAGCCTTTGCTGCCATAGGCAGCTGCCAGTAGGAAAGCTATGTTGCCAGGCAGAAAAATAGTGGCAGAGAGAGTTACCAGCATTAGCTCTCGTTGGGTGTAGAGCCACTATTGTTACTTTGCTCTACTAACAGTATTAATAGCACAGCAAAGGAAATTCATTCCATTAGCCTGACTTCCCTTTTTTATTTATTCTTAATAAGAAGAAATTCATAAACTCTTCATCTTAGAGTGAAAGACTGCTTTTATAACACCCATGGATTATGAAATTAAGTTGGACAGCATGACATGCAGTTTATCTCAAGCCTGATTAATATAGGTGGCCTTGAATACAGAACCTGTGAAAGCACGGTGTAAAGTCATACTGAGGATGAAGAGGCAACTGTCATAGTAAGATTTTTAAATGTCATTTATAGTGGCAGAAAGACATCAGCGAGTAAGGTGTGAGACTGGATCTGCGGGGGACTGTTGTAGGAGCTGTGAGAGAAGAATTATTACTCTCAGTGTCT
Organism: Cettia cetti; assembly: GCA_013401135.1. Classification (NCBI taxonomy): domain Eukaryota; kingdom Metazoa; phylum Chordata; class Aves; order Passeriformes; family Sylviidae; genus Cettia; species Cettia cetti. The sequence continues at coordinate 48,753 of VZUI01056609.1, read as the reverse complement.
AACACTAGGTCATAACATCAAGCAATACTTTCTTAGAACAATAGTTGGAAATGCACAATTTACTGCTTCTTGTAAACATAATTTGAAAAAAATCTGTGCTTGACTTTTATCTATTGTATGGTTTACTTTCACCCTGACCCCTCATCCACCAGAAATTTATACAACCATCCAGAAATGTACACTACCTTCTACATGCATACATCAACAAACCTCCAAGGAAAACCAGAGGACAAAACAATGTGAGGCTTAGCAGCAGGACGTCCACTGTCTCTTCTTACAAAAAAAAAAAAAAAAAAAAAAAAAAAAAAAAAAAAAAAAAAAAAAAAAAAAAAAAAAAGTAATGTTAATTATACACGAAATGCTAGGGTAGTTAATAAATGGATGAATTACATATGGACTCATAAATATTGCTCTATTTCTGAAGTGTCACAGATTTAAAGAAACATTTCCTGGAAAATGTTTTAAGGGCAAAGGGCTTCTGACTTCACCACTATTCCTTCCTCCCCTTCCTCCTTTTAGGCTTCAGCCTTGCTTCTGTCTTTGTCCAGCACTTCCTCTTCCTTCATTCCATTCCCTCCTTTTCCTGGAATTCTGCTCTCATATCCTGGGCATGGCTGGTCCTGCCACTGCATATTTCCACACAGCCTTGATTCCTCTGGATATCAAACCCTCTGTTCATCTCCTATTGGCACTTCTGTTGCTGCTCTAGCTGCCCCTGAGTTCCTGCTGCTGCTCACTCCCATCTCCATGCACCATAAGTCCCCTGCTCTTGCCTCCTCACCACTTCTCAGCTGTAACTGATTTAAGGTAAAATGAAAATAAAAGCATTTTGTCAAAAAAAATATTCTCTTTGATTCAAGAAGCAGCATGTGGTTTTTATTATACTCACCTTTTTAACCTTGGCATAGTCCTAAAGAAATGGCTCCAATACAAATTTATACTGTTCAACAAATACTACCGCTCTGTACCTTGCATTTCTGCCTTCAAAATACCAAAATATCAACAATTTGGTTAGCTCAGAAACATTTTTCTGGCAAATTTTATTTTTTGTTTAATATCTAGCTTTAGAACCACAACTAGTTTGGGTTGGTTTTAACTAAGTAGTTTGAAGAAAAACAGTCAAGGACAGCTCTTAAAATGTTTATGGTCTGAGGCCAGTTAAGCAGTGGTTTTAGGATCTGATTAAAAATCAAAGTATAAAAGAATGGAACAAAAGTTCTGAGTTTGAACTCATTCATTTCCACAAATTTCATATGAAACCAAGAAAAAACTCAGAAACTGGTGGGCAGAACTTATAAGAATGTGTCTTATCTTCTTTAAAGTACAAAACTACTCTTTATTCACTTTAAGATTGAAAGGAAATTATTTTCTTCTTGCTGTCTGAGATGAGGGCTCAGAAAACTTACTCCGAACAACCTCTGGTCTGTGTAGTAGAATCTTTTTTAGCTTGTGGTAATTTTTCTGCATCATTCTGCTAACCCTAAATCATGCACACACCCATGCGAAGAGGAAGCCCCGCTCTTATCGTCAGCTGAACCACAAAGAGGTTTGCTTCTCCTGCCTTCTTACTTCTTGCATTTTGGAAAGCAGCAAGAAAAAGAAGCACATATATTCTTTTGGGTAGACCATTTCATGGTGGGGGTTTTTTTCAGATGCAAATGCTTTAAGTTTGACAGAAGTAACAGAACTTTGAAACCAAAACAAGTGGCTTGTTTGCAAAAATGCAGAACACTTCTGAATTACTACAAACTTCAAAGTGATCTATGAATGCTCATCAGCTCTAAAAATTAGACCAATTATTTCAAGTTTCTACATATGAATAAAGCTGATTAAACATTTCTTTTTTTAGCTGAAAGTTTTTATTCTAAACAGCTCAGTTCAGGTTAAATTGTGAGAGCTTTTTTCAAGGGCATATGCTAATTCCAAAGGAGAATTAATGTTTTCCTCATGAGAAAATTAGCAAATTCTTTTCATGTCAAAGGAACATTTCAGAACAAATATTTTAGTTATGTTTTGAATTATGTTATTTCATTTTGATGTTTCAGCTTTTTCAAATGAAGGCTAAAATGCCTTTTTAAAATGCATTCTTGAAGAAATGCTGCACATTTCCTAGATGAAACAGTAGAATGCCATGGAGAAGCAAACAGAAAGCAGGTCATTCCATACTTCTTCAGGACTTTCAGTAGAAAGAAATCTTGTAACACCAGAAAAATCAACATATTTCAAAACAAAAATATTGATGGATATTTTACTTTTCAGGTTACATGCATAATGTCCATTTATACATGTTCCCAACTAGAAGCAAAAAATTTCCACAGAATACAGAGTAAAAGGGACAGAAAAAATTGTCTCAGCATCAAAGGAGGTATGTAAAGAGATTTGGCTGAGCACCTGACCCTCCAATGGACTATCTCCATAGATTAATTTTATAAAAACCACTGATGCTTCCTGAGTAGGAAGGAGGGGAATTGCTGCACTACACATGCAGTAAGCTCCAGGATAAATCATGCTGCACTGAACACATGCAGATATTACAGCTTATGTGCCATGGTGGCCTTGTCCATCATAAACTTTTCTGAAGTGAAGGAAACATGCTGTGATTATTGAACCTTAGCAACAGCTGAAGGGGAATCTGGGAAAGCAGCAGTGTTGAAAATAGCTAAAGGAGACTGGCAGATGCTGAGAGCAAAGTTTAGTAGGCTGGAACCAGAATGGGTGACTGCTCAAATCCATTTCCTTCTTCTAGTGAAAAGCTGTCAGGGAGCAAGTAAATCTACGAGCCTCCACCCAGAGGACCTCTTCTGATTTCCCCTATCTACACATCAGATGGATCTGGCCTGATGCCTGGCAGAAGACCAGGCAGACCCCTGCTAGGCCATGCAGTGGTCCAAGACTCTCTCTGTCTTTACTGAGAATATAAGGGACTCTCTAAGGAGTAATTCAAGGCTCTTATGACCTGAAAATTTATCTCCTTCACCGCAATGAACATGAAGGTTTCTCTCTCCAGATATTTCACAAGTGGAATGCTTGTGAAATTAAATGAATGAGTTTAGGTCAAAAAAGTTTTCAGCAGACCAACGGGGAACAATCTGATAGAGCAGGCAGCCAGTATCCAGTAAACTCTATAACTGAATTTACAGTCAATCCATTTCAAAAATAATAATGTCTTGCCTGGCATTTCCTGTCCTCAGATAAATATTTATTTGAAGCTCAAATATCAAAAAGATGTATTCCAAAAATACAGTCTGTTGTTTTAAATAATGATACTTATCTTGTTTTGTTTTACTACCTGTAGTACTGTACTATGTCGACACGCAGACACAAGTTTCTCGCTATAAATAAAGCATCACACCATTGTGCTGCTTCCCCTCTGCCTAACCTGACGTCAGGAAGTTCCTGCATGTGGAGGCATTTTTCTCATCATGGAAAGCACAAGCTTCCCTTGTAAGCATACCTATGTTAGGTGTTTTCCTCATAGAGGTTGAAAGGCAAGTATTGCAAGGCTCTTGTTTACTTTGTGCTCCAGTGAGCTGTTGGAGCCAGAGCACATATATTTAAATGAGAGCTAAACAATTTCCTATCTCTGTCAGATAAGAAATTATTCCATCAGTGTAATAAGGGACATATTGAACTTAGCTCTTAAAGACTGTGTGGTTTGATGAATGTTATGACTTTTTTGGATTTCTTGGTTTACTAACTACAGTTGAAAGTATTTTTAGAGATGTGTGGGCTGTCCTTTGGAGTGCAAGGCAGCAGGGTGGAGGGACAGTGGCGTTAGACCTTGCCAGCTGCTGACCATTAATATTTCCTAAAGGCTGTTAGGAGTCAGGAGTAACTTAACTCAGGACAACAGCTCCGTAAAGCCCAGGGAAGAAGAACTCAGACTAGGGACTCTCCTTCCCTAAGGCAGAGCTGTGTGAGCCTGGTATGTGCCATGGACCCCTAGATACAGTTACAATTTAATAACAGCCTGGAGAAGAAGAGAGGCACTTATGAAGTAAATACAATGAATGGTAATAACATAACCCATGATAACAGTTATGAGTAGTAAGTACAAAACTTACCATCGTGAATAAATACTGGTTCACTCCATTCACTCCAGATCTTGTTTGCTATGCAAATCTCTTTCTTTGCCCTCACTTGCGCTGCACATTTTTTTGCTGGCTTATGAAATGGATACTTATAGTTCTCTGCAGTAACATTTACAATCTATCAAGAGAGATTTAGGAGATAATTTTAAAATAGATTGCATTGCAGTTCATACAGATCTAAACTAGGGATGTCAAATACTACTATTTACATCTGTAACTAGTAGGAAGAGGTTTTCAGAACAAGTTCTTATATCCAGATACAATTTGACTCTCATCTGATGTGTGTTAAAACTCAGAACTGAACATGGAGACTGGAATTGATAAGATGGAAGCAGGTATCATTTATGGCAGGACATTAGGAATTTGAAAACACTGATTCCCCTCTCATTTTTTATTACACCACGTATAGGACAAACATAGTAACTATGGAACTGCAAGTTTCAAGATTTTGATGTGTGTCATGTGCTACACATTCTTCTCTGGTACAATAAAATCTTGCTTTTTTTAGCTGAAGGATGTCCACTATTTTTGTGACTATCCTGAAACATTTTTAATTGTGTCTACGAAAAAAAGCACATCACTTCAAAAAATCAAGCCCAAACATAGAGTGAACAAGTTTAAAGCAGAGGGATCTCTAAATCATCAACTTTTAAATACTGAAACAAACTTCTGTAAACAAACAGTATTTTGCACTACACCACTTCTTTCTCTTCCCTTTAGGACTTTTCCAGTTCTGCTCTCTATTAATATTTCATGGTGCCCAAACCACAGTATGAAACTTTAGGTGAAACTCAGCATCCAGACAGGCAAATTAGTCACAGTCTGCATCATACATGTGTCATGCTGGTCATATATACTTGAATAACATTTGACCTTTGCCTAAGAACACAGAATGATTGACTCTGTGGTTCAATGTAATCCACAGACCTTCTTTTTTCTGTGTTGACTCCTATATTTTAATTCCTTATTTTGTGTTGACATATTTGACCTGTATTTTCTAATCACAGGATTTTCCTTATTATTGAGTTTTGCCTTGTTGATTTCAGGCTTAAACAATATTTCAAATTCTAATATTGTTTTTTCCAATGGCACTTGGCAACCTTTCCTAGCTTTCAGACAATACCCCTTTTGCTACATCAAAAAAAGTCAATACTGTCTATGGATTACTAATGTACAATTCAAATTTAACATAGAAGACAAAAACTTCCAATTCACTTCAATTCTAGCCTGACTCTGAAAGATTTCATAAAGCTTACTGATTTTTCATATTTACCAGAAACACAAGTTGGATTATTCATTAAAGGCAGTGGGATTTCTTTAAAGTTTGTTTGAGATTAAATTCTGTTAAGTTTGAGGGATGCCTTGTTTTTTTGGAAGTTATATTATACAGACTAAGAGTACTACCAGGGAAACAGATTACCTTATGATCTGTTATTTTCACTTGGTACAAAAAACACTTTTTCCTTGCTGAACCAATAGTAGGTGGAGGTTTCCAGTCAATTTTAATACTTCTGTTTTCAAGGGAAACTGAGACATTGATTGGTGGGTTCAGCTTCTCTGAAAAATAAGGAGCACAGGGAGACCTTCTGTAGCACATGCTCTTATATTTAAACTGAGATAAAATAAATGAAAGTACCTTAGTTGCTAAAATATACAGCTGAGTGTTTTGGAGTTTGCCACACCCAAAGGAGACATTCTAGTGAGTGACACATTTTCTTTGAAGTTGCTGTTTCATAAGTGTCTCAAAATAAAGGGGGTTTTTAGTTGGGTTTTTCACATATCTTTCTAGGAAAGGCAGAAAGGGTGGGCAGGACAAGAAGCTCTCTCTAGAGTCTGTGTTGGTGTTGAGGAGACCTTGAGTCTGCTACTGGCTCTGAGAGGCAAAGAGGGTGAGTGGCAGCACGACTGGTCCATGCAGCTGCTGTGCTTGCTCTAGCAGCCTTTGAGGGTGGGGCACGCCGTAAGCCATGAAGTCATGAGCCATGAGAAGAGTAAGAACCAGGGCTTTTTGTTTAGTCTCTGAAATACTGCTGCCAGGCCGTTCTCCCTTCTGTGAGGAATTCAAGAATAGCCAGAAATTTCTTTTCATCCTTTTGTCATATGTCAGATTATAGCTGGCTCTGATTGCAGTGTAAAGCTTTAGGTAAAGCAAAAAATTCTAATGTCTTGAAAAAGGTTAGGTGAGATCAAACTCAGAATTTATTTTTTTTTTGCTGTCCCTTGAGCTATGACTGATTCCCATGTTACAGGTCTGGAAGATGATCAACGTTAATGACTTAAAAGGCATTTGAATCTGCAATCTTTGCTAAAATTCAGGTGAATTTCTTACCCATGAGATTAATTCAAACTTCCCAGAGAAGTTAAGAAAAGTAATTTTATATGATAATTCAAAACTGTCTATAATTAAAAATAACTGCCAAGATATTTTTAACTTGAAAAATAAATAAAAATGCTACTAATGTTTGAGAACATTCATATTCTTAAATTCAGGTTATAAATGAGACTTGTGGCTATTTATACTTCTTTTCTTAATCACACTTGCTCAGCACTATAAAAAAAAAGGATAGAAAAGAAAAAAATGGAGAAACAAGGGTGTAATGCTTTTAAATATAATTTCTCACATTAGCTTTTCTTTTAATTAAAATTATAGATAAACAATGTTATTAAATCAGACAAAAAATTAAAAACCTTCAGCCCTAATGCATTTTGTTTAATCTTTGTTTAACATTCACACTGAGATGGATGTCCAAACAGTTAGAATTAATATTATGACTTTGTCACACCTATTTCCTTTTTTACTTTCCATCAAGTAACCAATAAATATACTTTTCATAATATACAATAATGGACAGTGCTTACCTATTGTCTGAGGTGTGAAAGAATTGTAATAAGACAGTCCTCTTGAACTATTTCTCAAATTTCTTACAGTTATATTTAAATTTATTTTTCTTGATGGTTGGAAATGTATTTCTTTCATATGGCATCCAATATTTTTCTTCCTTGCATTTTTTATATATTGCTGGCATGAAAAAGCTTTTCCTACATGTCTGTGAGAAGGAAATATAAGTATTTTAAATCAAAGACTTTGGTCCAAAATCATGGTTTCATACTTATTTTGCTAAATATCCTTACCTGTATGAGGCAAAGATCTGGATATCTTCAGGAGCTTCTGCTTTGATGTTCCAGGTACAGTTGAAAAAAGAAATGTTATATATGATGCAAGAAAGATTCTGAATGTAGACTGCAACAAATAAAAGATAAAAAGAAAGAGTTGTGTTTATTGTTACATTGATTTCCTAATAATAACATTATGGTTGCCTTTACAAACCTGTAATATTGGCTTATTTCTAGAAGCATGAAGAAGTACTATGTGAGAAAAAACAGTTCTCTTTGCTTTTTAGACTGTGAAAACTGGGAAGCACATCTGCTACTAACATCAAAGCCTTACTAACCCACTTAAGAATAAATTAAAATCTCTAATCTTTTAAGAATTGCTGAAATCATGTCATACAGAAGGCAATTTTCATGAGATGAGTTGCTAGGGAAAATGAAAAGAGTGTTTGGGTCATACTGACATCTTGCTCAGCAGTGCTGGAGTCTTCTGAATCTGAACACATCTAATAAAGCAAATAATTCTGAAATATCTCAAGGTGTTATATACCATATTCTTAACACATCTGTACAAAAAAACCCCCAAAACAACAAAAACAAAAAAACCAAACCAAACCAAACCAAAACAAAAAGAGCAGACGATAATAATGATTTCAGAAATTCTCCAAGGGAGACAGGACATTATCATAAACGCTTGGATGTCCTAACAACATGTAGGAAATACCTGACCTGGAGGTGCCTTGTAAGTAAACTCTGTCCAGTCACTCTCCTTAATTATCTCTTCTGTTTCTTTTGCAAAAAGTTGTGTCTTAACTTTAGCATTAAAACCAGGGTGTAATCTAAGATATATTATCTTTTCCTTCTCCTGCAGTCTTTCCTAAGAGGAGGAAGAAGAAATTCCATTAAGGTAGGCAGTTCTAAGTATTGAAAGACAAATTATGCAAACTCATGTACTGAATGATACAATATATTATTTCACTTTACACTATGTGTAACTTCTGAAGAACTTACTTTCCTTTCCTTAGTGGTATTGAAGAACTTATACATCAAAATATACTTCACAATGTATTTCTTGGTTTCTTCTTCTGTCAGGTTATTGTTCCAGGACAAAATAACTCTTGAATCGTTCTTGGTGGTCCACAGAACATTACGTAGCCTAAGTGCATCTGCAATTACAATGATATTACATAGAGAGAACACCCTCCACTCTGCACATAAAGGAATTGTCTCTCAGCAAGGCTTGCATTCCCAGTAGCTCTACGAGGACCTCTGTTCTTGCATGAACCAGGAATTTCTGAGCTTTGCTGAACATGACTTTCAGCAGTGGGAATCATGCTGCCCTTTGCAGCTCTCAAAATTATTCAATTCACTTTTGCCTGTTTTGGACACTTCTCCTACTGCAAGTCTCTGTTTCTCTCTATGGGCTGTAGGAAGTGCCTTGACAAGTTCAGATTAGACATCTGGGCTGGTTAGCATAGGACGAACTGTTAATTCTTTACTTACCCTTTATGTCTTCTTGTCCACTTGCCAGGATTTTGGAAAATGGTGTCATATGCTGGGAAAAGCTTAATATCAGCAGGACAGGAATGACTGTAAGATGTGCCATAGCAAATGTTGTGGGCCACAGGTTTGAGGAAACTGAGACTCTTTAGTTCCAAGCTGGGTTGAAAAAGTAGTTAGAACACAGTGATTTCATTTTGCATCTGTGAAATATTAGGAAAGGGTCACCTAGATGCTTAAAACGTGTCTAAAGTACAAAAAATAAATATGAAAGGATGTATATTTGACAGGTCTTGTTGGCAGGTCCTGCTGTTCCCAGGGTGTTTGCATTCAAGCCCACTCTAACTTGGTGCCAGGGCCAGAGAGAACGTGTGCCATAGAGCACTGGTTTTGAGTGACAGCACAGCTTTGGTTGCAAGCCAACACTACAGATATGACACTACTGACACTGCAGGAGGTTTAAGTAGAGCCCACCTGACATAACCATGACTAGATTTAAGCCCAGTTGCTCTACTTGTATGTGTTATCTGGCCTCCTGTGACCACAGAGAACTGTCATTTCTAGACTGTGACTTGTGTTACGTGGTTTAGGAGGATATGCACCATAAGAAGAGATGAATCCTGCCATTTGAAAAAGTATCAGCAAGAGAATTTCAGGTGTTTGCTAAATTTGGAATACAGTGAGCAAACAGATTCAGACTGATCAAAGTTGGTTTTAGCAAAACAGCATTGCCATTTCTCTGAAGGGTCTCATTCAGAGGTTGATTTATTATAAAATAAAATTTGATAACTTCTGTGTTTGTAAGCCTCCGTGTTCAGAGACTTTCACTCTATAACTGATTTATCTTGTCTCTGATTGTTTTTGTGTTTAAATTTTCAGACATATTGTATCCAGGGATCAGCACCTGGAGCCATATGAAAAGGTTCACAATACATTGGCTAATCAGTGGCACTGGTCATGTATAGCAAAATGTGTGAATGTTCAGCACATTAAAAAAACTGCAATGAGGTTTCCTGGAAAAAGAATATATACATACACTTTAAATTACATACATATACAGAATAATTTATAATGCTATTTTATCACAATGCAGTGGAAAAGACACCACTTAAGGAATGCTGTCCTTGCTTATGCAGTGCTGTGAAAAAATGGTAACAAAATGCTGTAAGGCAGAGGTTTCCCCATCTGTGTCATTCTGGAGTGATCCCAGCTGTAGCACCAGCAGCAGTTATAGTATGCAAGTGACACTGTGCACATGGCCAGCCAAAAAAGAATAAATTCTCCTGCTTCGTGTGCCCAGGTTAGAAGCCAATCCTAATTGTATGGAGAGGGAAGGGGTGAGCTGTGCCATTAATTGTGCTCCTAGAACCATATAGTGTGTGGCAAGAGGAAAAAGTCAAGGAAAATATAGAATAAAAACAAGGAAATTTTGATGGTTTACTATTCAACATATAGTGGCTCAGCCCTCTCCATGCAATAGAGAAATCAAAAACAGTCCTAGGAACATGTAAGTACTTGATTTAAATTAGCAGAAAGGGAAAAATGAGGATGGAAAACACTGAACCAGTTAAAATACTTGTGGCTTATATTAACATATTTTTTTTGGAAAACACAAGTCAAAAGGGGATGTGGAACAGGAAAAGGAACAAAATAAATCTTACAGTAGCAACAACTTTTGGTGTTAGGAACAAAAATAGATATAATTTTTGTGGCAATATAAGTGCATTTACTTGGAGAGAGGACACACAGAGGTACACAAGGAAGATTTTAAAAATCTGGACTAGCTTAGAAAAAAGCCAACCAACCTGAGTCAAAGACAGACATTTCAGGTGAGACCAGTGCTGTTTCCCAGAGGTGAGTTGCTCCTAGGAGTACCTTTTCTGCAGGACTGAGAGGCACTTCTCCACTCAGTGTGCAATGAGCACGTGCACCTTCTCCCACCAGTGCTGTGACAGTGAACAGTGTGAGCAGGCTGCAAATAGGACCAGGCAAATGCATGGAAAGCTACCAAAAAGTATTAGAGATGGATGCACAAGCTCACATCCCCAAGTCAGCAGTTGTAGGGGCTGGGCGAATACTTAGGGTATGAGCTGCAGGAAGGGGCCAGAGTCGTGGATTATTTCTGAGTAACATCTCCTGTTCTCACTGCTGCAGGCAGAAGAGCAGAAGGACAGCTGGGCTGACCCCACAGGGTATTTCTTATGTTTATATACAATTAATTAGTCCACAAAAAACAGTAAAGTGGAAGCACTGCAGCTTAATTACACCCAAAGTGACCGGAGGGAACAAAACCTGTCCATACATAAAAAGCTTTTGATTCACAGCTTGTCAAAGAATACATATTTTCATTTATGCTGGCATAGATGAGCTGAAAGACAGAACATTTCTTCTCAGACATATGCAGACAGGACTTTGCATTCCTTGTCCTGTGCTACAAAGAGATTTGAGTTAGCATATGGTGCTGAAATTTAGTCAATGATGTACAAAATAAAATTCATTGCCTGATAATCTTTTCTAATAAGACTCTCTGGATCTTTGTCTCTGAAAAAATGCATACTAGCCAAATATACTTGCAGACAGTCCAATTAATCTAGTGGGATAGAAATTATCTCAACAATCTAAATAATTTTTAAAATAACCATAATGCAAAAAAAAAAAAAAAATACAAAACAACAACAAAAAAAAAACCCTACCCAAATTCTTTCCAAGCATTTTTCTGCCTTCAAAAATTGGGGTTAAAAATTATTTAAAAAACTACTATATGTATTTTGTCACTTCTTTTTTCTTTTGTTTAAGCCCTTTCTTTCTTTTCTGAGTTTCAACTATATATAATACCTGTTCGTTGGTGCCCAGCAATGCCTGATTTACAGTAGTGGGTTGTTGGAGTAAGACAAAAGGGAGAGAACTGATGGGAGCTGTCAGCCCATCCAACACTGCAGCTGCAGAGGTTGTTTGTACAAAGCCCACCTGGTGAATTTGGGAAGTAGACAGAGAAAGAAAATTGAAAATAGCTAAAACGAGTTTCATAAAACTTAAAAGCTGTTACTTCAAGTGGCAGAAAAATAAACTATTTAATTTTAAATCCACACTATACATGTATTTGAATAAACCTATTTTTGAAATGATTCTAGGGCTGATTATTATATCTTCCTCAATGCAAAAGGGGTTTTTAAGAAATAGCTTTATATACATATATTTTCTTTAAAAAACAAATAGTAAAATTGTCAAAAAAAGACAATTTCATGTAGTCTTGAAAATTATATTATGCCAAATTTAGAAAGTAAATTCAACCATTAAACAACAAAATCTTTTATTCACTGTTCCAATGCACAGTCTTAGATGAAGGGAATCACTTAGACTGTTTGCCTGATCAAGTCTAAAACTTAGACTTCATTTAAGGTTGACACATCATAGTTTTCAACACTCCTCACCCCCCATCCCATATTTAATAGCAGAAAATGTAGAAATTGATTAATGAATTATGAAATAAGCAATATAGGTTAAATAAAGTTTGAATCTCTTGGTAGCTGAAAAGTCAGAAGAGGAGTACAATTTATATTCTTTTTTTCAAAACTTACCTTAATTTTTATGCTTGTTAAACCCTGGGTACCTATGCATAATTTGAGCAGAGAAGTGGGACAGAGCAGCACTGGAGAAGGTCTTGATTTAGGACTACAATGAGAAATTGATTCAAGACACTTCCCTTTTCACAAAGCACTCCCTCAGAAAAGCCCATTGCCAGGGCCACTTCCCACCGAGGGGCTGAGACACACCTCTGAATAAGCAAACACTGACTGGAACCTTACAAAAGGTCTTTGGATCTCTATGGATACACATCTCTGTATGACAATCTCAGAAGTCAGAGCTGTGATCATTTTTTCCTTTTTGTATATGGAAGATAAAGGTTTCAAAACTTTTTACGTAATGAGTTTTTATCTTTTAAGAAGGAGTCAGATTAAAGAAGAAATTAAATCACACAGTTCAAGTGTGACCTATGAAATTAAAATCCCAGAAAGATCCTACCCTACTTGCCATTGTTCTTCTGGTTTTTAGTGGCTAATATGCATTTTCCAGTGTGCACCCAATTGAAAAAAAAATAGTTACAGAACTAATAAGGAAAAAGAACAAATAAATCTTGCATTTTAAACAGGCAGGACTGTCTGTTAAACTCTTCATATCTGAAGGTTTGCCCAGTCTAGTATCTGAAATTGCCCTTTTAACTGGTTTGCTTCATAAAGTTAATTTGCTGTTCTCACTAATGGAATTGCAAAACACATTAACAAGTTATGAATGTCATTTTGGGGGGAGTTGACTAACTTGATAATAAGTGGGATTGACATCAACCACTAAATTCATACACACTGATATTTTGCATTCCAGCTTTCCATGATAAGCTGGATTTGGAGGAGCAGTAATGGATAAAAATTGTTCTTTCTTTGGGGGGGGGGGTCAGTACTTTGGCTTGGAACAGATATGCTTAATTGTTCATATTAAAAAATTATTCACTAAGGATCTGACTCCAAGTTTTGGTGCAAAAATGAACTTAAGGTGTCAAGACTGCATTACTTATTGCCTTTTCAAAAATTGTCAAATTTTGACAATATATTTCACAATCCCTTCTACAAAGGGCTGAAGTGATGAAGTAATATGGTTTTTTATAATTTGCTTGCTGGTGTGATCCTTTCCAGAGAGTATAAACTGGCTCTTCTTTCTTTTTCCCATCTTTAGATACTGGAAACACAGAAAAGAGATTCTGAAAAAGGAAGAATCCCATAAAACACCTTTGATGCTTATACAGTGAAGTGCTAGAAACCTAAAGATCTCCATTTTAATCCCAGGCAGAGGCTGTTACTGTTATGTATAGAAATAGTTTTATTCTTTCAGTATGTGTGTTAACAATACATGTTTCAAAGAAAACATAAACAAATGAACAAACAAACAAATCCAAATATAGAAACATCATGGAGAAGATCAATGGAATGTTCTGGCTTGTTACTTGTAAAGCCTTAAAAGTGCTGCTTTGTCTTTTGGGTGCCTCCTTCTTTTAATAAAATATTTTTGACAGTCATTACTCTGACTGACTTAAATCTAGATTTTCCTGATACATAAATTCAATAAGCTAATCTTGATCTTAGATTAGAGAAGAATATATTTAGGTCCATGTAGTTTTTGATTTTTTTTTTTTTTTTGGGGGGGGGGGGTTGGGGGATTTTTGGTTTTGGGTTTTTTTGGGTTTTTTTGGGTTTTTTTGTTTGGTTTTTTTTGTTGTTGTTGTTGTTGTTAAATCTAGATAATGCAATTATTCAAGGTAAGGCTAAACCAACAAGCCTTTACCTCAAGTGCTTGAATCCAATTTCTTCCTTGTTTTGGTGTTAATCAGACATGATCTTATGGTGGGGATGTACACACCCCATATTTTTCTAGTGATGACCTAAGATACAGGAAGGTAAATGCTTCTGGAGAACTTGGACTATATTTAGAAGTATATTTTATTTAAGTGTGAAGAGTGACTTGGAATCTCAAACCCAATGGTAATAGTGGCAAACCTGACCACAAACCCAGTACTCAATTTTTCAAATGTAGAAAACTTAATTTCCCCATGTGTCTTCTGTTTATTAGAAAAATTTTGTAATTTTCTGGTTAATTTTGTCTGGTTAAGGTGTGGTTTGCACTTTGAATTAATGGTGACACCTCAACAATTACAGCAACTTTCTTCCTCTTCTCTTACACCCTAACTCACTGCCATTGCTGACATCAGAGAAAAAAAGTTAATTACTTTACACACATTTTCTGGAGTTCGCTTAAAATTTTAAATAATTTAAGACTTTTATTTTTTTAAATTTTTATATGTTGTTAATTTATTCAGGAAAGCAGAAATGGTAGGAACTCAACACTTTTTTCCCATCCTTAATAGACTCTCACACTGAGCTGTGTAAGAGTTTCAGTCCATCAAATCCATGCATTGGAATCACGTGTGGATTTGGGCTGATCAAAACAGTGAGTCATGTAATTAAAAATATCCACAAAGCCATTGCACTTTGCAGTTCCTTCACCAGGGTTTAGGTGAAAAGCAATGATTGCTCACACTCCATAGAGCCTGTGCTGTAGGCAGTGTTTGGTAGCTGACAGCCATTTCCGTCTCTGAACCCTGTGTGGAGTCCCATGCGTGTGACTAAAGGACAAAGCCCTTTCCTTCTCACAGTCCCTGCAGTCTAGTTTGTTGTGTCAACACAGCTAGTGTTTGCAATCACGTGCTGGGGATATTTGGGGTGCCCTTGGGTTCCACCTCTGTCTACACCAAGAGAGGAAGAGGGGGGAAACTCATATTTTGCTTTGTGCTGTAGTGAAAATGAAGTTTCAGAAATCTGGGCTGTTAGTGACAGTTTCATTGCAAAGGAGTAGTGAGGCAGGCTTAAAGGATAGCAGGAAGGTAAAGGGAGTGCCCTGAAACTGATACATGCTTGTTAACAGAGGGGAATTTTGAAATCACAGCTTTCTATTGCAGTGACTAGATTTCCACCATCTGGGTCTCTTAGTTCTGTTTCAAATCTGATCTCATGTTTCTGTTTCATAAAATAGGGATTGCAGTTGTCCATGCAGCCTTCCACTCTGCATCTGAAATCTCCAAATGTAACATTTCTTTTGTATGGATTATTTTGTAATCCTTTTCAAACTGTATGTATGTACATATACCAATGCAAGGCTTGAGAAAAGATCTCCTGGAGGAGATATCTCTTTGCTTTCTGAAAATTATCAGCTGCAGCAAATAGCCAACAGTTGACAGTGAAAGTCAACCTTAGATACAATGCCTCTGTTCCAGTTTCTCTCAAATCCTACAGGCAGAGATTTATGAGATAGCAATGTGCAGGTTTGGGGTACACTGTAGGCTTTGCATAAGGGGTGAGAAAGAGTCTTAGAAAGGAGTGCAAAACTATATAGCCATGATTGGCCTAAGCTAATCAAGAGGAATCAGTGAAAGATTTCAAATATAAGCATAGTGCTGTTAGTGTGTTGTGATTACAAAACCATTAGACTAAATCAGACTCATTTAACACCTGCCTTAGGATAGGCACTGTGTTTAATGGGAGAGATAGGGGAGGGCACGAATACATAAAAATAGATCCCTAATCTTTCCTGACTGAGGAACTGAGAAGAGATTATACAAGTTTTCCAAATTAGACCAGATATACCTGAAATAGCTAATTTCTATTATTCATTTCCATTTTAAATTTAATGAACTACAAAAAAACCCCTCCTAACACTGGTCAGAAGTTGATGTCTCATTATGCACAATTTCCTCTGGGGTGATGGTCAGACTACTGATGCATCACAATAGTTGTGACTACAAGCAGCCTAAGAGAGTAAGGCTTGAAAGAATATTTATCTTTTATCATTAAAACAGTGGCTCTGCATCGTGAATATTTCTAGGAAGAGATCCTTCTGTACTATTTCAAGGGAACTTCTGCAACATAGCCTAATACAGAGAAAATTCCTAGGCACTTCAGAGCATATATATCATCGCCTGATTATTAATTTGTGCAACTATTCCTGATGAGATATTCAAGTGCTGACAGCAGAATTGTTAATGTCTGCTCCCCCTGTTAGGATAAAACCTTTAAAACCAAGCAGATTTTAAAAAACAAGAGACTCTAAACAAGAAAAATTTTCTCCATTCTACTCCCTTAATGGAGCATTGTTAAATCTCCATGCTGCTTCTATAGAATTAATATAAGAATGTCCTTCAGAATGATTCATTCTATTTTTCTCCCCTGTTGGCATGCAGAAAACCTTTCAGGTACTCAAAATACTCCTTACAATATTTTTAAGCTAGAGGTCCTAATCATCTTAATGCCACCATCAAGAACTAGGACTGGCATGGCAAAGTGTCTGTTGATTTACAAGTAGTTATTAAAAATCTGCTTCCTGTTTGGATTTCTGAGTTAAATAAGGAGTCTTCCAGTGCTCATATAGGGTGCTCGTGGCCTAACCAAATATGATAACATATTTGTGAAGATGACATTCTCAGTGAAGATGAGTATGTCAGTGTTCATTATGGAACCAAATATGGAGAAGAAAAAAGTCTCTCCACCTGCTATAGCCATCATTCAAGGAAAAATTTTCTTACCCTTGTAAGATTCCTCCCTAGCAAACTCTATCTGCCCAAGATCACAATAGCGAAGAACAGCATTGAACACTCAGCTGAAAGAAAACTGACTCTCAGCCAAAGTCTGGTGATATAAAATTCGTCAGAGACAGGCAGAGGGAAAATGTCCATCCATCTGCCTAGTGAAAGAAAATAAACTACTTGTTTGTGGAGCAGTTTCAAAACATGTCAGCATACAACTGAACCATCTGACTGGATTGTTAAAATGGTTAATGACACCAAACATCTGGCCATTTCCAAAAGCTTCAGGTGCTTTATTGACCATGCTCAAAGTAATCATCCAGGTGCAGAGAGGTGCACACTTACCACTAGAAGATAGCAGCTGGAGTTTGAGCCAGGTAAGGGAAGAGGCCTATAAGAAGCAGATTGTGTGAGGTGGGATTGTCCTTTTGCCATGTCATGTGTCCTCTCTTACACAAATGACTCAGGAGTGAAAACTCCCTTCCAGGGACTACTGAGGCATTCAGATGTGGCCTGAAGATATTCATCCCTTCTGATGGGCCAAGACTGGCTCAACTACTGTGAAGATAGAAGCAGCTAAAATGTCTTAGAAGGTGTCATAAACCATCAAAGACCCCTTACTGCCCCATGATCCACTGTCTTGCATCAGACACTGTAAGATTCCCTGCCCCATGGGTGGTGTCTCAGCATTCCCACCCAAGCTTCCACTGAGCTTCGTGGTTTTGGGTTTCCCCCATTCCCAACAGTTCAAGACTATGACCATCACTTTGACCAATGGGCATGAAGGATATAGAAATTGCAACAATCAAGCCTTCTTTAGGGATCTACAGCTGGTGATATCTTTCTACTCTTATCCTTTCTTTCTTTCCTTTCCCTAATACATTTTATTAAGTCTTATTTTTATGCCTTTGTATTACTATGGATAATAACCAAAACATATACATACCTACTTTCCATTGCAACCAAATTGTTCTAAATTGTTCTAAAATAAGCCCTACATGTATTTATTTTATATTATTTATATTTATATTTATATTTATATTTATATTTATATTTATATTTACCTATCAGTCAGTGTAATTTCACTCTAAATCTGACCCAAAGGGATATATTAACAAGAACCTGGCTTACCCTCGCCTTCTGCAGTTGGTTGTAACAGAAATGAACTTTGAAACAACTATATTCTCTCTCAAATGATGGACCTATCTGCAGACACTGTTGTTTTTCTTCAGAAAAAAAAAAAAAGAAAAAAAAAGCCAGGAAATATTTAATATTTTGATAAAGTCCTAACATGTTAGTTAATAAATCTGTTTTATTCCAAATTTTAGAAAGACTTGTAATAAGAGCCATCTGAAATCTGCACCTTTGCTTGAAAATAATTTGAGAGCAGAGAGTGGAGTCATATTTCAGTATCCCAGTGGAGAGTACTTGATTTTTCTGACTAAAATATAATTTTTTGCTTGAGGAATCATAAAAAATAATGAGGGTAGAGGAGCAGCTGGGTTTAAATCTGTCAGAGTAAGGCTGCTTCAGTAGAGAGGAAGGAGGGAGTGTTCCTGCCTCTGGGAACTTGAGAGAAGGCACTGAATTTTCCAAATATTTTGAAAAGAATTGTTGTTAGGACTTACCTTTGCAGAGGTTCACAGCAGTTTCAGTCCATCCATGGTTTTCAGTGCCCCAAGAAGGACACATGCTTTTCTGATGGAGAAGATGAGAGGATGCAGCCCTCTATAATGCTATTTCAACTGTGAAGCTTATATAATTCCCCATTTAGTCTTCTGGGGAGTCCCAATGAGACATACTCTTCATTCTGAGGTGATTTCTCAAAACTCTAGCTTCCACTATGGGTCAAGCCTGCTTTAACATTTCCAAATCTTGTCCCTCGTTTTGTCCAATGTTACTTCCCTTTTCCCACAGATCAGCTTACTCATCTCCCTGTGCACAATCAGATCAGCTAACTAGTAAATCAGGCAGATCTCTGCCCTTTCAGTCACAGACATTACTTTTTTTCCCCAACCCTTACCAGTGCACTTAATCATGCAACTAGTACTGCCAGCTCTATTGACATAAGGATTTGCACGTCAGCCCAGCTGATTCAGATTGTCATCACTCTTTTAAACTGTTCCCTACATTATGCTGAGTCACACTAATTTAACCACTTCCACTTCATTTTTATCTGACAAGTGTACGTGTGGCCAAATGCTTATCTTCCTTTTAAAACATTGTGCCTTAGTTTAACAAGGTTTTGTTTCTGAGGAACCATAGAAACACAGAATGGTTTGGGTTGCAAAGGACGTCAAAGATCACCTCATTCCAACCCCCCTGCAATGGGTGAGGACATCTTCCCCTACACCAGGTTGCTCCAAGCTCCAACTGAACTGGCCTTGAGCACTTCCAGGAGTGATGAGTCCACAACCTCTATGGACAACCTGTGTCAGAGATTCACCACCCTCTCAGGAAAGAATTTCTTCAAATATATTCAATTTAAATCTACTGTCTTTCGATTTAAAGCCATTGTTTTATCACACGTAGATTACCAATACCTTTAGGAGAAATTGCTAAAGGGGTGTTTTTCTCTCAAAGCCACGCCTTCTGCTGGGTGGAATACTAACGTTGATCATCTCCTGTTAGATCAGACCTATGATTATGTGGCTGAGTTTTGGACATGTCTTTTGAAAGAAAGGATTAGCTAAATCAGGAAAATTTGGGGTCAACAGGTCAGTAAAGAAGGCTACTAAACCTGAAAAGGTCATGTCAATGTGGCAAAGATGGACTGCAGTCAGACTTGGGATCTTTTCTGCTCCTTTTACAGCTAAAAACAGAGTTACTTTAATAGAGTGACTGTCCTCAATATGGGTGGAAAGCGCACTAAAAGCTATTCAATATTTAGGGTTTTAAAAGCACCGTATCTTTTCTAAACCTCTCATAGGAAAAATTACAACAACTTGAAAAATGCAGGAAAAATGTTTGTTAAAAAGTCTTGAATAAAAAAAGAAAAGCAGAATTTGCTTTGATAGTGTATCTCACAAACTTCAACAATGTATCAATGAATGCAGTACATCTAAGAATAAAACAGCTCAAATTCAAAAACTTCACTATTAGAACATGATAAGTCCAAGTCTTCACTATTAGAACATGATAAGCCCAAGTCTTCTATGAAATGCAGATAGGCAGAGGAAGGACATAATTGATTTAATTCCTTAACATTTTCTCACACAAAACTCAGACTAGCCTAGACTGGGAGTGACTTCAGCACAATTCTCTATGAGAGAGAGTACAATACTGAGTGGGAAAGACATGCGAGTACTTATGTGCTGTACACAATTTCAGACTGATGCATACCCCCTTTCCAGGAGTAATCAGGCAAAGAAATTCTCTAATAAAGAATATTCAATATTTTTTGTCAATACAGTACCCTCCTCACCCTATTCATTTTCATCCAGAAAGAACTCATTTCTGTTCACAGAGTTTAAAATTAGCATGGAATCACACGACTAAGTTCTAGATTAATATAATATGCACTTTAGAAAATAATCCCATTTCTGAAATCTTTGAAGTAAAATCCACTGTGTAGAGCTTTAATTCTAGAAAAAATACTAAATATTAAAAGAAAAAATATTAAAATAAAATCAAATCTAGGACTAGGAGCTAACAGTATCTATAGATAAAAACATTTACCTAATCTGATGCAGAAAACAGCCGGATAGAAACCTTCTAGCACAGTTTTGAGTATTAGAAAGCAGGCATCCTTTATTGCAGCATGCTGGCCACCCCGAGGGTATTTCCTCTAATCAAGTGTGTTGAGAATCAGGTGAAGAGAGTTGGTGTCATACACACTGATTACATATTCATTAGATATCCCCACCTCCTTGGTTTTATTTTACATAATCACACTCCTTATTGGAAGCCCTTACGTGGTTCTTTGGGTTCTGTCTTCAAAGCCCAGTGTCCTTTTCAGGTGGCTGTTCCTCAGTCCCCATGTTTGAGTAAGCACAACTTCGTTTCTCTGCTTAAGTTCTGCTTTGTCACCCTTGCAGAGCTGAGCTGGCATCCTGCTTGCATTTTGCATGATTTCTGTCTGCCTAAGTTACATCTTTTATCTATTTCTTCAAGGCTGTGTTGTTCTGTTCTACTGTCCTTGATAAGAGTAAGACGTTGTTCATTTCTACAATCCTTATCAAGTGACGAAACTGCTGTTCTGCCCAACTGCCCTTATCAAACTATTTCAAATTTTCTGCTTTTTAAACAATTTGTTGTACATAGAGAAAAAGGCTAAGGTGAAATGTTAACACACAATAGATACTCATTTTATCAGGAGACTGGATTTAGGTGTCAAATTGTGGTAGACTCCAACTCCAATGCGGATTATTGCCTGATAAAGTGCTCTGACAAATGAACCAGTTGGTTCTGCAATGAATATATTAACCATGTTGTTTCTTTTAAATAACTATTTCTATCACTGCATAAATAAAAATGAGTCTAGTATAAGTACTTTTACTTGGTGCAAAATTTTATTTCACAGTATAGCCTTGTGTGACCTGGAGATTTCTGTTCCTACCCTGACAGCTGCAAATATATAGAAACAGTGTTTCCATATCTGAGTCACAGTCTGAAATAATAGCTCAGATGCATGAGCTTTGGAGAGTGTTTACTGCAATCATATTTTATAGAATACCAAAATCAAAGAATGGTTTGGTTTAGAAGGGATATTCAAACATTGTCCAGTCCAACCCTGCCCCCAACCTGATCCTGAACACTTCCAATGAAGGAGCATCCACAGCTTCTCTGAGCAACATGTTCACAGAGATTGGGGATTGCCCCAGCCCAAGAGCAGGACCTTATTAATTCCATGAAGTTTACACAAGCCCATTCCTCAAGGCTGTCAAGTCTCCCTCTGGATGACATCCCCTCTCCCTCCAATGCAACAAGTGCCCCACTCAGTCTGGTGTCATCCACAAACTCAGTGAAAGGTGACCTTGATCCCACCGGCCATGCCACTGCTGAAGAGGTAAAAGCATGGACCTTTGTGGGACATCACTTGTTACTGATTTCCACTTGGGCATTGAGGCACTGACTCAATGGATGAGCCATCTATCCATCCATCTGTCAAACTGATGTCTCTCTAACCAAGAGGCAAGACTGTTGAGGGGGACCGTATCAGAGGACATGCAGAAGGGATTTACATGGGGGTGATTTGAAACTGAGTTTGAAATAGAAAATTTTTCTTTCTGAAATTAGGGTGTGTTTTTTTGGTATTTGCTAGGGGGGAGAATTAAAGCAGAATAAAACAGACACAAACCAAAGAATAGAAAGTCTGAAAAAGGGATGACTGAGAGCCATCAAGAAGCAAAATTATGCCCTCAGAATTCTCCCAATGGCCTTTATCTTCTGTGCAGGCAATGCCTTGCTGCTTTCTAGGCCCAGTGAGTGATCAGCCTTTGTTTCTGTTACTTGGGAAGATTCTCAAAGTGGCCACATGATGGTAGCCCAGGATCAGGTAAAAACAAGCTAAATCATGAATGTAAAGGAAATAAGGAGGAAAATTAATACTTGTAAACAGAAATAAATGTTTGGATGAGTCATAACCACACAGTGAGGACTTGAGCTTTAATTCAGCTTTCAGCTATTGCAATATCCAGAACAGAACTGCCAAGTGTACCTACTGATAGCCCTATACTGAGACATGCTGTGTTTGGAGCTCTGCCCTCTTACAAGTTCATAGCAAGCTTCTGCTTACACTTTACTTCCTGTTTCTTGATACCTCACATAAAAGGTGACTGGTCCTAAATAGATTAAACCAGAGCAAGAAAATCAGAAATTATTCTCTTTTGATTATTAACTTCTTCATTGCTGTAACTGCAATGTTCACTCTTGGCATTAGCTACGAAGAAGACTAAATGCAAATTGTGGAATTCCTCTATTTTAAATTAAAGGCTAAAAAAGCTATTAATATAAAAATTGTACAATTATCCTGGTTCTAAGAATGGATTGATAGAGATTGACCCAAAAAGTTTGTAATAAAATGTGCTGGTCTTGAAAAGGATGCCTTTAGACTACTGTGCCATGCAACTCCCCTCCCTTTCATTAAGCAAATCAAACCAAGTCAAATCAAATCTTTCTTCAGACTGCAGAGCAGCTAAGGAGAACTTTATCATCAGGTTGTCTGGCTTGGTGAAATCATCCATGTCTAGGTCAAACATGGACTATGAAACTCTAGTTGACAAGACGGGATGCTTGTGTATTATCCCAAATCCTCTGCAGAGGTGATCTTGGGTATAAACATGAAGTCTTACATTCCATACAATTAATTAAATTGCCTATACTTAAACTGATGGAATATTGTTTACTCTGTATAAGTATTGAAGATTCCAACTTTTCCAATCTAGATGAAAAAATTTATTAAGAAAAATTACTTGAAAAGGAATTGAGACTTTTATTCCAGCTCAGTTTCCGGTAACCTAACTCACTGTAGCAGTTACACCATCACCCAACTTCTCTAGTACTGGGACTCAGGGTTCCAAGAATAATTTTTTTCTGAGAACAAAGCAGGGTCCAGTTTCAAGAATTACAGAAACTGAGTAGTTACAAGAGTTTCGGCGTTATTGCAGTCCTCCAGCAGACCTCTTTCAATTCCTCTACAGAGCAGCAATCAGAAGTCCTTACTTCTTCAGGTCATGAAATGAAATGTCATAGGAGGGTACATGATAGTGTCCTGCTGCTTACTCTACAAATAAAATTGAGGAATTGAGACCTAAAGAAGAGGAAATATCTCAAGAACCATCCCCTACCTATTCCTCCTCTGCCCAGAAGAGCAACAAGAACAAAGACTGATGGGAATGAAGATGTGTAAGATACAGACAAAGAGAAGGAGGATAAATTTTATATGATTTACCACTCTTCCAGTGAGATATAACACCAAAGAGGAGATCATTATAAATAATCAGATTTAAATGTTGTTGTCTACTTTAATAATTTCATTTTCCTGTTAAAAATATTTAAAGATGAAGAAGACTGGGGACCCTACTCAGACTGTGCTATGGACAAAATGAAAAGGCAGGTTCTGGGCTTCTCAGTTCCAGGACACCAGCACAGACAAGTGACATGCTTTTGATTTGGTACACTCAGGACATATCATACATACAGAAATTTTCCTGATCTGTGCATTAAATTCACCCAACCCAGAAAAATGTGTACGCAAAGCAGGGAGGTTGTCAAGACTGGTGACATGGTTTGTTACCTGCCTACAGGGAGTGAGGCTGGCTAGTGGAAAGTTGGGAGCAGCTCTTCTGCAGGCCAGAGCAGTGGGTTGATACTCCCATACAGGGCAGCATTCCTTAGCAAAAAGCAGAAAACTGTGGCATGACTTGAAGCAATGATACCTGACCTACACCTGAGCCAGAAGGATGACCCATGTTCCCAAACTTTGCAGGTGGTGCCCTGTACAAACATATTATGAAAAAAGTGTGACAGAAATTACTGAAAATTGTGTGAATCAAGTAATGAAGAGGGTGTCCCTCTATTCTGACCTATTTGTCTCCCAAGGCAGGGAGTGACCCTGCTTCTCCCTATGGTTTAACGGAAGTAAGGATAAGGGAAATGAGGCAATGAAATTGTCAAAGCATGCAAAAATCTACCAAGACAAAGGCATAGTTTCTATTCTTTTTGTTCTCCATTACTGTAAGCACCACAGGTTTTCAAGGAAGAGGTAGGTTTAATTTTCTCTGTTTTTCTTTTCTATTTTCTTCTCTGTTTCTCTTTTATTTTACTCCAAAGAAACAAGACAAAGAAATACTGAGTTTTGTCATTTCTGCCAGTTTTAATGTTAAAATAACTGTGAGGGGTGGATAGACACTACCTGAGAGCAAATGCCTGCTTTCCTCTGATGAATGTCTTAGCCAATATTTTGATGGCATATTTTTTCTATAATCTGAAAATAATTGTATAATTATATGTTAAAATTTCCAGAGTTTCCAGTATTACTGGCCTCATCCACATAGCAGTATTTTGTTTAAGTTAAACCTGAATTACAGATTTGGAGAGCCTGCATCACTTTCTCTTGAAAACAGTCAAATTTGAAATGTTTGGATTTTAGGTCTTTGCATCCATAGAGTAAAATCTATGGAGTGAACTCTTTTAGGAGTACTGTATTTAAGTACCAGTAGAATGGAATTATTTCAGTGTCCTTTCTCTTTCATGATTTTATTACTTTAGAGATTTCATATACATAATTCCCTGAAAATGCTGCAGGAATGAAGGCATAATTTTACCCTCACAGCCCATCCAACATGGAAGCAGTAATTCCATTTCGTATTTCCTAACTGACAAGAATGTTTTTCAAAATCTTTCAGAGACAAAGCTGGGAAATTAATCTCAGAGGTCTAATTTAATGTACTAAACTCAACACAGACTTTCCCTTAAAAATATAATCATATTAAAAACAAAGTACAAGTTTTGGGGTTTTTCTTCAGTTACAAACCTTCCTTTTTATTGGCTATAAAAATCATAAAATGATCAAAATATGATAAAATATATGGTTATGCATTACTCATAATCAGCAGGTTACTGGACAGTTTTTATTCTCATCTAATCACCTCTCCAATCAACCTAGATGAGATTAGACACTGCAGTAGCATTTCAGCTTCTGAATTCCTAACACGACTATCCCCTGTGGAAGGGTGTTGGGGTTCAGGCTTCTCTGAGAAATAGCTTGAGCTGTAGCACAGAATCTAACAGTAACCAATTCTCACAGAAACTTTATAAACTGCTGTACAGGAAGGAAACAACTTCACAGAGAAATACTTTAATTTTCCTAAAGATTTTCAACAATAATCTGCACAGGAACTATTTGAGATGTGGAAGGAAACTTGAAACACCTCTGGGGAAAATAGTGCATTCTACTGCAACTGTTTTTCTAAAGAGAAGCAGCATATGACACTTGCACATCTATAAGAATGAAGAGAAAAAGACATTTTCAATAACAAATTTTCAGTTGAGAAAATAATAGTGTCAGTAGTTTTGTTTAGTAATTACATGTGAATTCCAGATGATGTAAGAAAGAAAAGGAATGAATCCTCTTGGATTTATCTGACAAAGGTGGATAGCTCAGAATTAAAGAGATTCCACTTGGCTATATTTTCGGTGTTTGGCAAAAAATAAATATAGTGAAGCCTTAATTCATCTTGTCCTAGACTAGATTGAATAAACTATGTCCAAAGTAGCTGGGTGTGTTTGGTTTTTTCCCATGCTGTGTTAAGGCAATATAGAATTACTGGTTCCCCATGAGCATCTATACAGCTTTGTGGTAAGTTTAGGTAAGACAAACTCCACCTCACACCTAACAGCCTCTCCAGAGTTAGGTTGAAACATTAAAGTAATTTAATTGCTTTTTAATTTTTTAAATTTTTTTTAGATTTCCAGTATTAAATATATTACTTAATATCTTTTATAAATAATCTGGTCAATTATGTCTAAGAGTCAACAGTTTATGCATTTTTTAAATTAAAGAATCACTGAATAAAAGTAAAAATTTTCTTGAGCTCAAGACCCAAAGTTGAGACCCTGCTAGTAATATTGGTAACCACAAATTATTGCAGAGCCAAATTTTTTTTTGAATATTTTTCTGAAGCTAAGGTGCCTACATAGTTTCTGATGTCTGTCCAAGAGATGGAGATAATCTAAGCTGACAAAAGAGACATAAGTAAACAAACAAACAAACAAACAAAAGCACCCTCTATACTTGAAACAGTGGGTTGTTACGCAGTTATGTACAATCATAATTGTCACATCTCAGTTAAATATCTTACTTCTTTCATGAAAAGAATGCCAAACATTTCAAATATATCTAAAGGTAATAAAATAGGTGAAAATAAGTTATTTGTGTCTGAAACAAAGGATTCTTCAGATGACAGTAACATACTTCCATATGTATTTTGCTATCATCATCAAATAATACAGTGCAGAAGGATGAGCACAATACAGAGAAACTAAACCGGCATTTGCATCACAGCTCACAGAAAAGACTAGTAGAAATATGGTCCTACAATTTTTTAAGGAAACAAATATATGTAAGTGACAAATATGGGGCATTTCAAATAGCAGTGGTTAAGCAAAAAGACACTAGAAAAATTTAGTTAGTCCTTGGAACAAACTGGAGAAAGGAAAATATCAATGTCTCTTTGAAATAACGTGAGATAAAAGTCTCATGAAGACTGAGCTCTGTTACAGGTGTTGCTAAAAATAAAAAGGTAATTCTGACAGTGTTGGATGAATAGAGTGGGCTCAAAAGTAAACCTTACAGAAAAGATAGCCACATTTATATACTTTGCTAGATTTTCTTTGGTATAACTGCAGAAACATGAATAAAAAAAGGAAAAATAAATGCCCTAAAACCTTGGAAAAAAGGTGTGATCAGCAACGCATATAGAGATACTCATGTGTATTCACAGGACATGTCTGAATATTTCCTTGGTTGTTGAACACTTCAAGTTCCTGTTGGCCCACACAAGAACCAGGTTGTGAACTGACTTAAAATCAGAATGACCCTTTTTTCTTTAGATTTACAGTATTGCTAAAGGCTTGAGGAAGCCCATCTCTCTAAGACCTTTGCACAGCACCTGTGATCATGCCTCTGACTGCTGCATTTACCCAGCAGTTTCTTCATGGGAAGACAATATCTCCGTTTTGTAAACAAGGAAGTGAAGTGCACAGACTTGGTTGGCCCTGGGTCAAAAAGTAAATCTGTGGCAGATCAGAGAACCGATCCAAACTCTCCATCACCTCATCACAGTACCGTAATCACTGAATTCTCAAAAGTAGTTTGTTAAATATATATAAACTTGCACATAAATTGCATATAAACAGCTCTATGCTGAGAGCTTTGATACCTGCAGTGACTAAGTATGGGTCAGTATTTATTGCAGCTACAGAAATAGCTTAGACAGCTCTTCTCTTAGTTGCTAGCCCACACTCAGATGAGTGTGCTCATCTCAGATGAGCTTGATTCACTATTTCTGATAGAGGATGGGAAAAAAACAACCAAAAAGATAAAACTGCTGAGAGGAGCATTGGTTGTAATGATGGTCACTTGCTCAAAACTATTCACTACAGGGCCCCACAAGAAATGGCATTAGCACAGCCAGGAGGGTGGAATGGGATCAGGCAGGATCGAAGAAGGTTGGGGAAGGACAGGGCATGCTTAGGCCAACACTGCCATTGAAAGAAATGCTGCTGAACCAAACCCTTGAAAAAGTTTCAACCTTCCTCTCAGAAGAGAGAAAGATTTCCAGAAATCCAGGAATACTTTGACAACTTTCTCATCTCTTTAAAAATTCTTCTTTATTTCCAAAAATGTGAGAATCAGTGGTGGAGTTTTAGGGCTAACTAGAGAGGTACATGCAAAGATTGTGTTTGTGCTGCTTGAACTCCATGAATTGAGGTTGGATTAGTCTTGGAAAGCTGTTGCCCAGTCCTTCAATTCACAGTGCTAGCTGTTGAGGTACTGAATGTTAATAATTTCCTGTTGGAGATGTCACCTTTTGGTAGGGGAGAAATACACAAGGAATTCACTCACGTAGTGAGTACAGGTTGTGGTTTAAATTAAGCAAGCTATAAACTTCTGCTTCAGTTTTATCTTGATTTTACACCAAATGTACAGATGTTCAGGCCTTTTTCTATCAAGTTCAATGCTAATAAGATTCCCTTTATCCTTGAATTCAAAGTACTGGAAGAGATTAACAGCCAGTTTCAATTCCTAATTGAAAAATATATAATTCTCTCTTCTAGATTGCAATATTTCTGCAGGGATTTCCTTCGGGAAGCAGTCTCAGGGTTAGATTGTAACCAGCCAGCTGTCACACAGAAAAAAGTAGTGGACATCTTATTTAAATCATTAGTGCTTTGTAACCAAGGGTAAAATCACTTAAGCACAGCAGAGAGAACTATGCCACTCTGCTCATGGTTGTTGAATTTACATTCCACTGTAGACTGGGCTTCAGCTGAGCAGGGGATATAAACAGAGGGCACCACAGTGATGGTCTCTGTTACTAATTTCCACTAAATCCCTATGCTTGAGTTGATCAAAGACTCACTTAAATCCCAGTCACATCTATGGCTTCTGGAACAATGATAGATAGTCCTAATGGCTCAGCACAAATGAAATCATTGCCATCTTCAAGTAAGGACAAAACTACAAGACAAAAACAATAGAGAGCCGGATTTGCCAAGCAGGTAGCAAAAAAACTGCTAAATGAGCTTGCAAAGGTCTGTGTTATTTCAGCAGTTATTCAGCCTTTCTGCACAGTGGATATGGGATATTCTTTCTGTGTTTGCAGGCATGAATGGGACAGCCATTGAGAATTTTGTCTGTGTCATTTTTAATGTTTCCTTCATGAACTGCACGTGGCATGTGGGCAGGACTGCTACAGAAGATACCCAAAATTTCCTGTACTGGAGGCCCTCTGAGTAAGTAGGTCTGCTTGAATACTGAGAATTTTGATTTGTGGTTGGGCATGTGACACTGTCAACTTTTTATTGATACAATGTTTCATGTAAAGGGAAGAAGATGTCACAGAATGCCAAAATTATATCAAAGATAACTATGGAAGGAACAGGGGATGTCGATTTCAAAACGTGACAATAAAAAATAGGAATGCTTATTTCCTGGTAAACGGGTCCAGAAGTGGACAAAACATTCAGCCATATGAGGAGAAAATACAGCTATATCAAATCGGTAAGCATTTTTTTATTAGTATAATTTCCAGTTATATGTTAAAAGAAAAAAGAATTCATCCCTGGAAAAAAACCCATATATTTAAAAAATCTTACTCCCCATAATAGATTTGTGGGGGTTTTTTTTCCTTTTTTCTCAGCCCTAAAGTATAAGACTGGACAAAAACTAATGAATACAGAAATAATCTGGAATCATAGGTCAGAAAATGTTGGGCATTTCAGTCAAATGTTTATTCTCTGAGAGAAAGGTGACATCTTTTAGAATTAACTAGCTAAGGATTCCTGAGTTGGGCTATCTAGATGTTGGTCTTATTACCTCGTAATGCTGTTCATCCACATAATGAAAAGAACCAGTTACTTTAATGCTGTGAGCAAAAACTTCCATTATTTTTTTTTTTTATGGAAGAATGTTAATAAAAAATTCTGTTTAATTTGAATACAGTTTTAAAAGAACCTGCATAAATCATATGCTGAATTCAGTGAAACGAAAGAAATGGCTTGTGTTTTCAGTTTTCCTTACTGTTGCAGCTGGTGCTCCAGGCTCCTCAACTGAAATGTTAAATCAGGGGGACATATTTCTGAATATGGGGACAATATAGAAATTCTTCTTAACTTGCACTACATCTTTTTAGATCAGTTGCTTGAACATCTACCTATAGTTTTAAAATGGCAGAGTGAAGAGAGCTGTTATTAATCAACAGTATTTCTGATTATATTATTGTAGAAAAACTCACCTCTCCATTAAATGTCTCAGTGAACTGTACAGAAGCTTCTCATAGATGTAGTATTTGGTGGCAACCACCTCGCACAAGTCACGTGAAAAAAAGTAGTTGTTTCAAATATGAAATTGTCATAGAAAGCAAGGTAAGAATAATTATAACATTTAATAGCACTTTGTCTCTATTTCCACACATAGCATGATACAAGCATTACCCTGTTCTCATTCCCTCTTTTTGAAAGCTTGGATGAATATGGAAACTAATATTACATCCCTCAAAAATAAAGCTCAAAATATTTGTCAGAATATTTGTGTTTGTTTTTCTGGCAGTAAAAAATTAAAAAAGAAAAAAAACAAAACAAAACAAAACCAGGAGACATAACTTAGCTAAATTAAATGTTTGAGAATGCAAAAGATACAAAAGCAAAAAAAAAATTAATGGAAAAAACCACTGTCCAAGTTTATTTGTAAATTTTAGATACTTTTTTAACAATTAAAGTGTAAACATTTTGTCAACCTAAGCCCTTTTTTTTGGTTTGTTTAGTGCTTTGATACTCAATTCTGAAACCAAATCTAAATGGTACAATATTTCAGAGCATCAGTGGAGAGGAAAAAACCACTTAGTGGAAGAACAGCTTAAATTTCACAGTCTTAAAAAGAAGGCATTTAAAATATTATTTACACTTTTTCTTTCTGAAAATCAAACATTCATGAGAGAAGACCCTTTATTGTGTAGTAATAAAAAGAGTAATCTTAAAAACTAATTTTTTCTCTTGTTGCTAGGCTGATGCTGAGAAAAACACCAAAACCACATCTAAAACAGTAAGTCTGTATTAATCTAACATTTATGATATATTGAAATTTCTTCTGTATCAGAGCATCCACCAACCAAATTCATTTGGTTTCAAACTACCTGTTTCAATATACTACACATGCTCATTATTGATAAGTTTTCTAAATCTGAAGCTTTAAACTGTTGCTTATAAAACTTTGTACAAAAACATTTACACACGTGGAGTTTGATTTAACTTCACAAAATCTTCAATTTTGCATTTTTTTTTTTACTTCCTAGCAGATTCATATACATGTAAAAATATGGATCATGATTCTGTGTCACACAAAGAATGTTGAGAATTTTTTCTGTTTTAATACTCTCTGAAAAGGATTGAGACGTAAGAGGCAAGAGAACATTACCTCAAAGATTAGGCCAATATAAAGATGGCAGGAAAAAAATCAGCTTCTTACTTCTGTATAATCTGGCTATCGAACTCTACTTTAGTTTTTTAGTTTTGAAAATATCTGCTGTAACAAAGTGACAGATCTTTAAATAAATTTTTTCCTAAAGACCCATTGCTTAGCAGAGTCTAAGGAGCCAGGGAAGCATACAGCAAATTTCAACTTCATATTACTCAATAATAAAAATATTCAAACAAGAGGAACTAAGATGAAACAATCTAACAAACTAAGAGATATTTTTCTACTTTTTATTTCACTCTAGTCTTTCACTCTAGTCTTCCACAGAAAAAATATATAAATGTAAAATATAAAATTTTATCAAAATTATGTAGAAATAATACAAAAAAAATCTCATTCTATTTATTTTGCATTTAGGAAGCAATCATTGAAAGTAGCTCCTACCTATATGAAAGTTTCAGCTCAGAAAAAAGGTACAGCGTCAAAATCAGAGCAACAGACTCGGGCTTTTGTTTAGTAAGCCCAGGCTGGGGGGAGTGGAGTACACCTGTGGAGTTTGGTAAGAATAAAAATCCCTTCCTTGACCTTGTTCACCTTGTTCAGTTATTACCTGTCTGCCTCATTTTTTACTTCATGCTTACAGATGGAAACATATTGATAATTGCACATTAATTTGTTAGGACAGAGTCGAAGAATTGCCATGTCTCTTAATATTAGGGAGCTCCCCAATCATTCTTGATTGTTCTTGCACGGGGACAGTGAATGAAGCACACCTTTTTGAGGTCTGTTGCCAGCTGTTTTTCTTCTTCCATCTTTGCTCCTGACTTTATAAACCCCTTTTTCCTGCTGTTGCTCTCTGCCACCTTGGATATTTAAATACTCTGTGGGACTCAGTTCCTCAGGTATTGAGTTCCTGTGGACAGTCCACGTACTGTTCAGCCATTCCTTTGCATGCTGCAGGGCAGTGAGGTGCTGAGCTAAAGAAGTCATCCTTCATACAGGGTTTCACATCCTGATGCAAAGCAGATTGCATATAACTGTGCAATCATTCGTGTCCTGTGATGCTAACCAACACTTTGATGATTTTCAGAAACACAACAACTTACATCTACTTCACCATATTTGCTATTTCTGATACCGGGGCTGGCAGCAGGTCTCGCACTTTTCTTCTTCATGACAGTGTAAGACTTATTCCTTGTGCAAAATTTTTTTATTCTATAGTTGAAATAACTCTTCTTCCCCCAACAGAAAATTTCTGGTTTGTTTTTAAAGGAGACAAGGGAGGGAGAAAATTCACACTGAGCTATACTAGGAATCATCTGCTGGATGCTCCTCAAGTGTGCTCTATGCTTCTGATTCCCAGCTTTCTTACCCACTTGATTATTATAATGCAGTGCTTTCTAGTACTGGAACAAGGCCTTATATCAGTACCTCTTTGCTACCATCAGACCCTGCAATGTGGCTGGGTGATACATAAAATTTTATCCATGTTTTCACAACATTTCCTTTTCACATACTGAAAAAAAACAACTTCTTATGAGACCTAAGTAAGCCATAAAATACATTATTGCCATCCAAATTCTGAACAGAATTATAACATTGTGTTTAGCCTATATAATTTTTATCTACTTTTGAATTAGAAGTATACTACTTATGTCTTAGAGAAATAAAATAGTACCTCAGGAGCATTTTTATATAGTATGTGTTCATGTGTCTGCAAAATGTGTCTTTTCTTCACCACTTTTTGTCACTGTAGAAGGGCTTATTTGAAAAAAACATCTGCTACAGTACCACAGCCAAGAGACCCATTCCATGAACCCTCTCCAATGGACTTCCAGGTATGTTTCCTTTCCATTTGCCTGAAATTTAAAAATTTTGTCTCAAAGGTATGACCTGTCAGAAAAAATGCACACACGAAAGAATCAATTTTCTTTCTTTTTCTTGTTCTTGCGATATGAACAGAGTAAGTCCATATTGAAATAACTTGTCAGTTTTACCTTTTCCATTTTGAAATAGTTGTCATCTGTCAACCTGGAGCATTGGAGAAAATACAGTTTCACCCTGTTCTCCCTATAAACCATATGCTATCACTAAATTAATGCTGAGTATAAGTTTGTCAGCACAATAATAATGCCGAATCAGGCAGGGAGAGAAGAGACGAAATTTGGCAATGATGCTAAAGGAAGAAGAAGTTCCTAGAGTAAGAAAGAAAGTAGAGCAGAATGTTGAGAGGTGCTAACTTACGTGGAATGCTGGAATGACTTGTGAGAAGGAACAAACAAACACTGCAGGAAGCGCCCTTCTAAAGAGCATGTTGCAGTTCTCTGCAATTTGCAGACTTTAGGTTGGCTGCAGGCAGGTCTGGAAGACAAAATTTGTCTGAAGGGACACGCTGAATTACTGGCAAGCTTTTATAAATCCTTTTATTTTCTCTTCCTTCATCATGTTAACTTTTCTATGTTTTAAAAGATGATTTTTTGAGCTTTTTAGTTGAAAAGTCTTTGTTTCTCTTTGGAAGCTATATGGAGGGAAGATCTAGACGTGTTTACTTTGGTCTTCTAATTGACAGAGTCCTGCTACAGGTTTTATACAATAAATAACAAATCTGAATAACAGGAGATTCATAAAATAGGCCCTTGAGACTACTCTTAGGCATGAAACTAACAAAATGTTATATTCTTCCTTTAACAGATAGAATATATGAATCTACTAAAAAACCAAGAAACTGAAGAAATAATAGAAATTGAAGAAGTAATGGAATGCAAGTGAAATGAGCAACTTGATTTCTTTCAAACATATATACCTTGTTAGCAAAAATTAAGACATTTTCTATATACTCTCCCTCCTGGAAGCAGGGAGAAAAGCATTGCCTATAAAGACAATTCCCCAAGGTCTTATCTCTAAAAGCCTCTTTGTATTTGGTTGCATTTTCTACTAACAGTTAAGCTTGGACTTTTTCTGGTTTTTTATTATAAAAAAACATTTCAGTATTGCTTTGGAAGTTATTATACTGTTTTTCAACGCCATGCAAAGAAAAAGTAAGAACAACCAAACTTAAGGGGTTTATTCAGCACGTACAGCCATACTGAGATTGTGATCAGGAATAGAATTTGACAACTGTATGAAAGCACACTGTATGAAGGTCAGCCAGGATCAAGGCTCTTAAAAAAGATCACTTGCTCATACAAAGTGAATACTTTTAAAGAGTTCAGGATACAGTTTTCCAGTAAGTCTATTTGCTGCCTCTCATTTTTCATCCCTTCCTATCTGTGTTAGATGAAAAGATTACTTAATATATGACTGCTAACAGGTAGCAGATGAACATGTATATTTGTATTGAGCAGGATATGTTGGAAATTGAGCATTTGAACTCTCCAGCAGAAGCCTGCCCCTTGCAAATTGCAAATGGTACAGGACAGTTGTATGTTTTTATGATACCTGGATGAAACAGAAGCGTAACAGCCAGAATCCTCCAATTAACAAGGAGATATGAGAGAAAACCCTGAATTTGGGGGCTAATCACATATTTTGACCCTCCATTTGCATGAAATTGAACATGAGTCAAAAGTGTGCCCTGGCAGTCAGGAGGGCCAGCCCTGTCCTGGGGTGCATCAGGCACAGCATGGCCAGCCGGGCAAGGGAGAGGATTGTCCTGCCCTGCTCTGCTCTGCACTGGGGCAACCTCTTCTCAAGTGCTGGGGGCAGTTTTGGGTGCTGCAACATAATAAAGATATGAAGCATTTAGAGGGGCTTTAGACATGAAGCCCAAAGAAGGGCTTAAGGAGAAGCTGTATGAGAAGCTGTATGAGAAGCTGTATGAGAAGCAGCTGAGGTAATTTGGTTTGTTCAGCCTGGAGGAGACTGAGGGGAGACCTCATTGCAGTTGACAGCTTCCTCATGAGGGAAAGCAGAAGGGCAAGCACTGATCTCTTCTCTTGAGTAACCAGTGACAGGACCCAAGGGAATGGCCTGTAGCTGTGTTGGGAGAGGCTTATGTTGGGTATTAGGAAAATGTTCCTCACCCAGAAGGTGGTTGAGCACTACCACAGGATCCCCAGGGAAGTGGTCACAACACCAGCCTGACAGAGCTCAAGAAGCATTTGAACAATACTCTCAGGCACATGGTGTGACCCTTGGGGCTGTCCTGTGCAAGGTGAAGAGTTGAACCCAACGACCCTTGTGGGTAATTTCCAATTCAGTGTATTCTATGATTCTGTAATTCCATCAAGTCTCAAGATGGTTAAAGTCATCTCAAGTAGCTGAAATCCTATCATGGAAATTAAAGTCCTCCCTGTGATAAAATTCCTCTAGGCCAGGTTACTTTCAAGAGACCATCTTTGGAACTAATTTATCTATAGTTCTGTGTTTCTAAATGAGCTTTCAAAAAAAAAAAAAAAAAAAAATTGTCTTTTAAAAACAGAACCAGAAGAGGATTCTTCTACTTAAGTTATAATTGCCAAAAGGTAAAAGTTTGCCATTAAATGGGAAAACTAAAGCCAACATTCACTGTAATAATCTAAGGACAATTAAACAGATACAGTCTGCTGGATCCTCTCCATCCTGCTTTGCACAGAGCTGATTATGGCCATTGGTGCACCCCTTACCTCACCACTGCTTTCACTGTGAAAGCTGCTGAGACAGAAAAGTCATTAAGAAAATGTGTTTACTACCAGCACACTAATGAGAAAACCACAAATCATATCCATGAAACAGTGGAGTTGGTAGTAAGTTTGGGACAAAGATAACCCTTTCCCATCCCTGGGCAAAGACCCGAAAGTCAGTGGGAAAGGATGGTCAGGTCAGAATCTTTTAACTAAGTGCCTTGGATGCTCACACAGGAAGAAGTCCTTTATTCTGGTCTCCTTTGGCTATTCCT
This sequence comes from Cettia cetti, assembly GCA_013401135.1. Taxonomy (NCBI): domain Eukaryota; kingdom Metazoa; phylum Chordata; class Aves; order Passeriformes; family Sylviidae; genus Cettia; species Cettia cetti. The sequence continues at coordinate 12,412 of VZUI01056609.1, read as the reverse complement.
CTGTTCTGTGTTAAAACCTAGAAAGTTCTTGCTGCAAGGAAAAAACCAAGAGTCTTGTCTACCATTTGTATTTTTGTGACATACACAAAACCTGCAACACACCAGTACAGCAAAAACACCAGAAAGTTCTTGTGAACACTCCTGTTTTTGTTGGAGCAATAAATTATTCTTCAAGTTTTTGTGAGTTTTTGGAAATGTTGGGTTTGATACTGCTTCTTCAATGACTTCATTACCTGTAAAGCCAAAACTCTGTAAACAGCCCTAGAGTCTCTGCCCAAGTTTCTTTTCTCTCCTTTATTCTATTTGCTCCTTCCAACTCCTGGGTCTTAGTAAGACCACTCAAGTTTTCTGGTCTCTGAAAGATGACAGGCTTTGGTAGCACACTCAGTAGCATCGTCTTTGCTTGGGAATTTTAAAATGTCTTTAATTTGTTTGCATTTTTGAAAGCCCTAGGTAAGGAGTTTGCCTAAATATAGACTCAAAAAGAAATCCCCTGGGTAGAACAGTTCCCTTTTCTGTGAAAATACCACTGGGCTGTTTGGATTGTTCTGCTGTAGTAATTCCAGTTTATAAACAAAGTAACCAAATCCAAAACCCTCAAACTCCACTCTTCCTCACTGTGTTTCAGAGATACACAATCTGAGAAAGCACACAAAAACATACTACTTCCCTGCTGCCTCCTCTGCAGGCTCAAGAGATCTTCAGAGTGGGACCATGGAAAAGCAGGCAAATGGAAATTCTGATTTCCTTCATTTTCCATAGTCCCATTTGATTCTCTGACATTTCTTACGGCTCTGATTTTATTACTTGGGTACTTGTCATTAGCCCTCTCCATGAAATGCAGAATGACCACCAGAAAATTGAGTGCTTTCTTCCAAAGTTGAGGACACAATGAACTCTGGGGTTTTACATTCTTTGTGATCAGAAGTTCTTTTTTCTGTCTTTAAAGCACAGTAGTGTAAAAAAAAAAAAAAAAAAAAAAAAAAAAAAAAAAAAAGTAGAATTTATATGTAGAATTTATTTAATCTGGAAGTGCAGTGAAACTTCTGAAAATGGATTGCTTTTACCTCTGACTGGGCTCAGACCTGATGTCCAAGCTTTTATTTACTTTGTCTGTTGACAACAATAATGTGGTAGGTGTAGTCATAGTGATTCTTACCAAAATGAGCTGCTTATTTGACTAAATCTGATTTTTGGTAGAATATCCACCTACACATATGTGCTTGCCATTTCCATGCTTTTTCTTATAGATATGCTTCAGAAAAGCTTTGTCACATTTTTATTCTCTATTAGCATATGAAGAGAGTGAATGTCCATTAATTGGTCCTTATAGAGCCAACGTTGCCTTAGATCTTTACCTCTGAAACCACAAAAGACAAGGCAAGCCTCTACTGATGCTCTCATGGTTCTTGATTCTATGGATGACTGGAGTTTTTGAAATTCTGGGTGCTCAAAGTGAGTTGTTACACTCTTCAGTTAACACCGAGTTATTAAAAGATGCAATTAAATGCATGAACACAATCATACAGTGCCACAATACATTGTTTCTTTTTTCATTCCTTGCTTGCTGCTTTTAGTACTGCAAGTGAACAGAAGTCAGGTAGGCTCTTTTTCCTTTCTTTTTCCTTTTTTTTTTTTTTTTTTTTTTTTTGTGGTGAAGAATAATTTTGCAGCCAAAAAGTTTCTAATATGATGAGTAGCCTTGCTTCACTTCACCTGTTCACTTTATACTACACATGTTGAGGAGAAGAAAGCATGTCAGATATGCACTTTGTAGTGTTGGCTGGCCTCAGCAACAGATCAGTATAACTAATATTTACAATCAAGAGCTTTCTCTCTTGCACATAACCGTATCCTAGTTATCTATGAATGGCTGATATATAAGAACTACTGCTCATCTGGTTAAATCATTTCATACGTCAATAAAGAAGCTATAGGGTTGGAATGACCTCAGGATTTTGGTAAAGACGATTCCTGGAACATCCTGGAAGACTGTTGGGCTGCAGGTGAATTTTTCCATATGCAGTAGCCAAGAAAGGGGAGTGTTAGAGAAGTACATGGGCTATTCTCTTTCCCACAAGTTTTTAACTCCAAGCAGAAAAGATCTGCATGTTTTTAAGAAGGAATTGTTGACATATCTTGGTGTTTGAAAAATGTCATATTTTCTAGTGATGTTTCAATGTGAAGAAATGAAATTACTTAACATGGATTTTAAATGTCCATATTAAGCAAATTACATTTTCTTCAGTGAAAAAAAGCCTTTCAGGGTATAAAGGAGCTTTTGATGTTTTATACTGTTTGTAATAACCCTCTTTAGAAAATGAACAGCTGTGACCCAAGAAGGTAACAATTGCTCAACAGCAGGGCTTGGAGCAACTATTTGTAGTTGGATGCTTACTACCTGCAATTTTTTTCTACTTTAGTGGTAGTTTGGCTACTTTCACATTGGGAGAAATGGATTGAGAACAAACCCACATCACACTTTTTAACAGAGATGCCTCTTATCTGAAGGCATCATATCCAAGATTTGAAATCCCCTTTTTCCATCTGCTTAAAGAACATTTACAGTTTACATTGTCATTTCCCTGAGAATCCCCACAGTCCTGGATCCATCAGCCCCTGCCCAGTGATACCAGAGCACGGCAAGTCTCCAGGTTCCTACAGCCCTGCCCTGCCTGGCACCCTCAGATCCATGACCCTTCCCATTCCCCAAGGAGGTGCCTGGTGGTCAGGGTTGGGGTTGCCCTGGATCCAGAGCTGCTCTGATCTGGGCTGAAAGTGGGGTGGGCTGGGACCCCCTGATGCCCTCCATCGAGAACCCCCATCTTCTATCCCCCAGAGATGCTTGTAGGGAGAGATGCTTTGTACTTCTCAGTATTGTTTAGAGCTAGAGAGAAATATCTGTAAAAGTAAATATTTTTATGTACTGTCTGGATTGCCAAACACTGGCATACGCTGGTACAACAAAAGGGGAAATTTAACCAGCTAACTTCTTGTTCATGTTATAAGAAATCCCAAGTTGGGCAATTACAAAATTTGCTATGAATCAGGGGGGAAGTGATGAACATTTATTTTGCAACACTTCCGATGCTAAGATGGTTCCCCAAAACACCAGCAGCAAGGGAGACAGCCCTATTTATAATTATACAGCCTCTTGAAATATAGTCTTTCCATCTTCTCTAAACCTGAAGACTATAATAGAAAGACAAACAAGGTAAAGACATTTTGAAATAAAAGGTAGGTCCATCTTTTTCTTTACAACTGTTTTGTTTGCTGAGGTATTTACTGAGTCTCTAGGAAGTCCAAGACTGGACGGTGTCTGGATGTCCCAGACAAAAACTAAAAAGCTGTCAGAGGAATATACAGAACTAAGTTGAATGAAGTTTTTTTTACAATAAAGTACCTGCTGCATGCTAAGAAAGATCCTAGACACAATTTTGATTTTTACTGGGTTTGTTACTGAATTTTTAGAAGTGAGAGAGTGTTCCTCAACCATAGAATCATATTCACAGAATGATTTGGGTTGGAGAAGACCTTGAGGATCACTTGGTTCCAGCTCCTCCAGGGACATGTTGCAGTACACCTGGTTGCTCAACGCCCCAACAAACCCAGCCTTGAATACTTGTAAGGATGGTGCATCCAAGCTTCTCTGGGCAACTTGTTCCATTGCCTCACTGCCCTCACAGTAAAGGTTTTTTTCCTTGTATCTCATCTGCATCCTTGAAAGGACATGAACTAACACCCTCATCAAACTTACCATATTCAGCATTGGGTAACTTGAGCTAATGGATATCACTGTGACCTATTTTGATATTTTCTGCTTGCAGCTATATACCCACTTGCTTGACATCTATTAATCCTTAACTTTGTGTATAGCAGATAGAAAAACAATCTCTAGACCTTGAAATAGCAGCCATACAATGTAGGTTTATAAAGTTTATGCAGTGCTCCTGACATCACCAGCTTTTTTTTTCACACAAATTGTTTTGTTGAAGCTATAAATATGAAATACATATTTGAAAGATTTATCCATAAAAAAAATCTTCATTGAATCTGTCAGGGCAAATATCTTCCAATGTTAGCAAACAAAATTAAATAAGTCATTCCTAAACCAAGCAATAACAGGTGGAGTCTAACAAACTTAAGTGTGTGCCATGAACTTCCAGCTTGGAGGAGTCACAGCATTTTTCCTCATCATGGATATTCCTGTGTTTGCAGGCATGAATGGGTCAGCCATTGAAAACTTCTCCTGTGTGATTTATAACATCTTCCTCATGAACTGCACTTGGCAGGCAGGAAGGGATGCTCCAGCAGACACACAGTATTTTCTCTACTGGCAGAAGTCAAGGTAAGTCAGTCTGCTTGATCCAGGGAAGTGTGAATTCTCTTTCAACACATCACAGTGCCCATGTTTAACTGAAATACTTTGCTGTATGCAGAGAGGACAATCAGATGGAATGTGAGCTTTACATTAAAGATGAAAATTGCAGAAATGTGGGATGCATCTTCCAAAATGTGAGCATAGGGATTGAAAAAGCTTACTTCCTGGTGAATGGGTCTAGCAAAGACACCCTGATCCAGCTCTATGATGAGTACATTGACCTGTATAAAATTGGTAAGTAAATAATTTATTTCAGCTTTATTTTAATTATTGTATGAAAATAGTAGGGCATTTATCCCTGAGAAGGAACCATGTACCCTGTCTCACCTAGAGTTGAGAGTAAGAGACACTGGCTTCCTCAAGAAAACCTATTTATTCCCCAAGCAAAAGACAAAGAGGGGAATTAAACAGGAAAGCTCCACAGCTGCATTCTATCTCAGATTCTTTAGCAACCTACCCTCATGAGTTTTAGGTTTTTCTGAAGCAAGATCCACAAGTCTTAAAAAAATGTACTTTTCCCTGCTGTCCTTTCAGTGATGGCCAAATACCTTCCAACAGAGAGAGAATAGACTTTTTAGAAGTTTATCTGAGCACTGATTTCTGCTTTTCTTTGCTAATGGGGATGACATACAAGACACCATATCCTGGAGTAATTTAACTAATACACGTACAACATGCCTAACCCAAGTGGTGCTGTACTTGAAAGCATCCTGTGCAGTTACTTTTACTGTATCAAAGTCTCACTGGAAATGTCACATTAGTTCTGGTATTGTGCTAAAACATTGAAAAAAAAGGCTTCATTTTATAAGAAAGAAATGAGCTGTAATGTCTCTCATGGCAAATAGAACAAAATTGTTCTTTGATCAAGTAGCCCATCACAAACAGGGCTACTGTTTGTAGCCCAGGCCTGCCCCTAAAGACTGATGTAAAGTAGTAGTCTAGCTGATATTATCAGTCTTCTGTCACCCTTTCTGCCCTGAGGGACTGTCTTTTGCTGTTTCAATAATCAAGTCATTGGCAATAATCAAAACATAAAGCTCCTCCTACTTTTGCTTTACATCTGTGAAGTGAGGGGCAATACATGAAGAAGTTGGCTAGACTATTACAAATGAAGTGTCTTTCTTAAATTTGTATGGTTATTTCTTTTGCAAGGAGGGAATAAATAGCATAGTTCACAACAGATTGAAGGCAACACTTTCATGTCACAGAAACATCATGAGGAGACTTAGAGAAAAAAAGATCTTTGGATTTCTTACTTTAGGGATAGTAGCAGCTAGTTCATCTGCAACAATAAACATCCTCTTAAGAAGACAGTATTCTACCTTATTCCTCTAAAAAAGTAAATGGAGGAGATTGTTTCTTTGCATGCTCCTATGTCATGTTCCCTGTCTTAGTCCCTTTTTTATTTTATGATCCTGTGTACATGATTTAGAAAACTTTGGTCTTTTAACTATTTCTAATAGTCCTAAGATACAAACAAGTATCTTTCTTCATAGAGACGTTACTTACAAATTCACTTTTTTCATCAAATCAGAAAGAGATCAAGTGATTTTAATTATTTGAATTCTTGGTTATATCGTTCCAGAAAAGCTCATGCCTCCATCAAATATCATAGTTAACTGTGATGAAATTAAATATGATTGCATAATTCAATGGCAACAACCTCAAATAAGTCATTCTAACAAAGATACGTGTTTTAAATATGAAATTAACATTAAGTATAAGGTAAGAATGTCTTTACTTATGTTTAACATTAATTCATATATTTGCATTTACCAATACACCTGAGTGAAAAGAAAATAAATGTCTTTCCTATGATCTAGCCTTTCCCATACACAGCACCTTATTCCTTTATGACTGCACTTTTCAGGTCCATACCAAATCCTGCTATGCTATACTGCCCCATTTTTATTTTTTTAATCCCTGCTCCCTTGAGTAAGATACTGCTGGAGATACATTGGATGTCTGGGACAGTCCAAGAGGAGAGGCATGGTTCGTAAAGATTCAAACACATCATAACTTTGTCTGTGACAGCACTTAGAAAAGGCACTTCTTTCACTAAAACTTGCTGGAGTTGCCCTGGATTGGAGTCTTTCCAATGAGTGGAAACTGGGTCTCTGTGGAAGGGTAGAGCTGGGTTTTGAAGAATGAAAAGAGAAATGTGCATTCACTTAACAATCTTGAGAAGTGAATGAAATTTCTCCATGTAGAAGTGCAAATAGCTTACCCAGATACAAGCATCACAGCACAGAATAAAATTTCTCCATGTAGAAGTGCAAATAGCTTACCCAGACACAAGCATCACACACTTCAACAAAAGTTGAAGATTTATAATGAAAAATAAAAGGAAAATAAATGTGAGAGAAAGCAGAAAGGCAGTATGATTAAGGACAGGTTAGTGGGGGGATGACCTTGACTTTAGGAGTTCTTTTGGCAGCCCTAGGGAAGGAAGGAGATTGCTGTGTTCCACTGCAAGAGTAGATGTGAGCCACTGCGGCAGAATTGCATCAAAAGGCCACAGGGTGGCAGACAGAGACTACAAAGGAAAAATCTTCTGCAAGACAGCAGATTTGGCCACTCTCTTAGTGGCTGATTGAAGGCATTCCCTAGGTTTCTGAAATCTGGAATTTCTTAGTCTGGGTTGGGCTTGTTATTTCACACATGAGTCTTTTTGCAAGACCAACTAACTTCTATGAAACAGCATTACTTCTCTGAATCACTTGGCTGCTGCAACGAAGAAACCTTGTTGAAAACTCTGTGTGACACTGGAATAAAGGTCTATAGCAGTAAAGCAATACATAATTTTTAATAACTTTTCATATATTTAATACTCATTTTATAAAATGTACTCAATTCACACCTTGTCTGAAATTTCTAGGGTTTTTTTCATAATAATTAGCAGTTTTCACCTAGCTAATTATGTCAAGGTACAGGAATTATTTCAGCAATTGAGCAGTGTCCGTTCCTTTGCCACTTATAAGATGCAACTATAATCATGTCTTTGGAAGATTCACCCATAAAAATTTCTTCTGCCAAATTTATTGCTTTATCACTGACAGGTCTAAACTTGTGGGTTTTTACCAATACACTATAACCAACAAATGTTGTATTACAGTCAGCCTTCAAACTTTGTCTTTCACAATTGAAGATTCTTGCACTGGGAGTAAAAAAAAAAGAAAAAAACAACCCATAACACCATGAGTAACATAATTCCTATCACATTTTTTCATGTTTGAAAAAATGTTTCTTCTTCAGTGATATTTTTGGTTAAGGCTTTATAGATTAGGATATCTGAGAAAGCCAAAAGCAAAACCTAGCAGAGAAAACTGAGCTAAAAAGGCGCCAAGTACCTCTACCTCCCTCATGTCCTTTGTCACAAGGTTCACCCCGTTCAGTAAGCAACAGGCCTACTTTCCTCTTTACCTCTCTTGTCATCAATGTACTCATTAAAAACTTTCTTGTATTCACCTCCCTCACTAGTCTTGACTACAGCTAGGCTTTTTCTTTACTGACTCCATTCCTCTGTGTGCAGATGATGTCTTTGCATTCCCCCAAATCCCTTCTTCTACCTTTTGTATAATTTCTTAATACATAATACACAACAAGTTTTGGGAAAATCCAGCCAAGGGCAACATAACTAACAATATATTGCAATGTAGAATAGTGATCTTAACAAAGCATAAAGGAGTTTGTTATAGGCAACATGTGAGTTGTCACTGTACCTCCATCACCATCTCCTTATCATTCTTACACATTTAACTCTGCAATGTGGCACTCACAGACATGGTTTAGTTGTGAACTTGGCAGTGCAGGGTTAATGGTTTTACTCAGTGATCTTAGAGGTCTTTTCCAAGCTAAAAAATTCTATGATTCTATGATTCTTGTGCTCTGAGGAGGTTGTCCTTGTAGATCAGCCAGTAACTTGGCCCTTAAGGATACTTTCCCTTGAGTACCAAGGCCTGTGACCATGAGGTTTCCCGCAGAGGGTCTCATCTCCTTTCTTTTCTTGATCATGGGTTCTGGAACAAGCACCTACTACATTAACAACTCTGCTGGTCTGCCCTCTGGCTGCACACAAGTTCTCTTACTGGTTCATTATTTATCTCCAGTCAGAACTCTGCGACTACAAGGCACTCCTTCATACACAGTAGAAGGCCCAGTTGCCCAAAGCTGTTTGTGAGGATGCAATCACCCTCCTTGGTGAGATGCATCCCACGCCTGCCCAGTAGCCCCTCTTTCTCAAAAAGGATTCCAAGGTCACAGAAGACAAAGCCCTGCCTGTGACAGCAGTTACTCAGACAGGTGTTGACCTGCTGGATGACTGCAATTCTGCTCAAGCCTTTCCCTCTGATTGGAAGGCCTGAGGAGACACCATCTGGGCTTCCTGCCCTTCATCATCCCCCCCAGTGCTCTGTAATCACTCTTGAAAACTTTCAGATTACCCCTGCACCTATAAAGAAGAACAAGTGGTTCATTGGCCAGATATTTCTCCTAGATTGATCCCTGCATAATTTAGCTTGACTGCAGATCCTGGAGAGCAGCTTGCTTTATAAAATCTTTGAATGCTTTGGGTTCGAAGTGACCTCAAAGACCATCTAATTCCATCCCCCTGCCACGGCAGGGACACCTTTCACTCAAACAGGGTACTCAGAGCCCCATCCATCCTGGCCTTGAACACTTCCAGGGGCATCCACAGCTTCTCTGAACAGTGTGTCCCAGTGCCTCACCACCCGCACAGTAAAGAATTTTTTCATAATATCTAATCTAAACCTACCCTCCGTCATATTAAGGCCACCTCCCAAGTGCTATCAATACATACCCTTGTGAAAAATCCCTCTCCAGCCTTCCTGTAGGACCCTTTAGGTGCTGGAAGGTCCTGAAAGCTCTCCCCAGAGCCTTTTCTTCTCCAGGCTGAACAGTCTCATGTTCAGATGCCACATGAGCAAGCATGCAATTATTTGAAAAAGTAAATCTGGATTAATTGAGTTTTGTTCTAAAATGGTGTATTGCAAAATAATGACAAAAATACATAACTAATTGTCTAATGGAGGTGATATACTCTGCAGTCATTAGTTGTGTGTGGTTAGTATGTTATGTGGTAGTTATTATGGCTATTCAAATAAGATGAGCAAATTTTATTCTATCAAAAATGTAGTGGAGGGCAACCTAAAATATCTGTGAATCCAGGCCAGTCTCAAATATTTTCATCTAAAAGAAAAAAAAATGTTTACATACTATTTGCAATTACATACAGTGACATTTACTGTAATATTAAAATATTAGATGTAAACAAAAGAGTTGATTTCACAGGTTTTTTTATCTTCTTTTCTTTTCTGGTGTCTGTAAGAATGAACTTAGAGTTCTCATTTAGGTCTGGTTTGCTTTGTCTTTCAATCTGAAATAAAATTTATATCTCAACTGGCATGACAAGGAAAACAAATATCTTTCCAGAGGAGAATTAATTACTATATAAACTTGGCATTGTATATGAATTAGATATTAGATACTAAACATTAGGTAAATTGCTAGTTATTTTGAACAAACCAGGAAGTATGTAAGAAAGAGAATGCAGAAAAATGGGACAGTATATAAAAATTAGTTATTATCTAAACATAAATCAAGCAATGATAAAAAAAAAACAACTAGTTACTTTTCTTTTTCTTTCAATTTACAGGATAATCCTAAAGGAAAACCCATATATACATACATACAAGTGAGTCTGATTGTTCTATTAATCAGCAATACATGTTCATTTCATTTCATTGTCAACAGTGAAAAGTAAATAGTATGCTAATACCTTTAAATCAGTATGTGCTCAGTGTCCTGTGCTTTATGGGAACCTTATTTATGGATTTCATGAATGCATCAAACTGCTAAGTCACCAAGGCATATGTAATTTATTGTATATTCAGGGGCAGAACTTTATTGCTTTTCTGTAAGTATTTTGAAAAATATCCCATTTTTCATTATATTGTCCACTCTCCTTCTCAAATATTTGGAAAGGTCTTTGAAGTTACACATCATTGACAACAGAGAAAAGATAAGGTATCTCCTAGGAATTCAATTTTGTTTATGAAAAAAATCAACCACAAAAGCCCTTTTGGGATGGAGGCTGTCATCCAGGTATGCTGCACATCCTTTTAATCAGTGCAGCTTGCACATCTCACCTCTATGCAAAAGTCTCCAAGAGCAAGAGTATTGCAGTAAATTCTGGTAACACTCAGTATTGCAGTCATCTACTTATTTTAAAGGTTTGGTTGGAAAGTTATGCTTTTCCTGAAAATTCATAATGCAGAGGCTGAGGCAGGAGCACAGACACCTCATTCCTGAAATCACTCAGTTCTAGCAGTACTAAATTGAAATAGTTCAAGATATTTTTCTACCTTTCTACATGCTTAAGGAAATACCAATAAATCAAACCACATCATAAGAAAAGATGAAATGCTTCTAAATATAAAAAAGTATAATGAGTGTCAGATTATTTTTGAGATGCATATTTGCGTATATATTATATAAATAATAATGATTTTTTTTTTCTCTGTAACAGCATTCTTCTTTAATAAGCAATGCTTTCATAGCCTCTTAAATGTTTTACTGGTAAATGGCACATACATATTGTCAACACAGCCATGGAACAAAGAAAAGCAACTCACTTTTTTAGGTTTTTTTTAGGAATGGGGAAATAGTAACATATTTCTAAGATCCAATACAAGAAAGAAGTATGTCTTGAAAATGAGAGCAGCTGGCAGTGCCTGCCTCGTGAACCCAGCCTGGGGTGAATGGAGTGCACCTGTTGAGTTTGGTAAGAACAAATCCATGCTCCTTCTCCCCCAGTGATGTCCTGTCTACCTCACACGTTGTCACACACCTACAGACAAACAGATGTACAAAGGATTGGCAAAATTTTGATTCACACCACACTACGGAGAAGAATAGGAAGAGACTTAATCGATTTCTTAACATTGTAATACTGGAATTAACCTTAAAAATTACACCTTTGCAGCTGTAATGAGCTCTTGCTTACTGCAGGGGGTGGACAAATGGGACCAATGTTAATTATTCCCATCAGACATTTCTGCTAAAGCGGTAAATTACAGAATTAATTTTTATATCAAGCAAAACCTTTCAGACTGACATTCACCACAGTCAGTCACCACAGCAGATGTCTGACACAGCATGAAGTTCAACAAGACCAAGTTCAAGGTGCTGTATCAGGGTCATGGCAACTGCTGGTATCAATACAGTCTGGGTGATGAAGGAATTGACAGTAACTCTACTGGGAAGGACTTGGGGGTGCTGGTGGATGAAAGGCTGGACATGACCCAGCAATGCACACTCACAGCCCACAAAGCCAAACGTGTCCTGGACTGCATCCAAAGCAGCGTGGGCAGCAGGGCCAGGGAGCGGATTCTTCCCCTCTGCTCTGCTGAGACCCCACCAGGAGTGCTGCACCCAGCTCTGGGGTCCCAGCACAGGAAGGACATGGACCAGTTTGAGTGAGTCCAGCGGAGTGCCACAAGAGGGATCAGAGGGGCTGGAGCACTTCTCACAGTCTGAGAAAGTTTGGGTTGTTCTACATGGAAAAGAGAAGGCTCCAGAGACACCCTGTCCCACTCATCTGGTACCTAAAGGAGCTACAAGAGAGCTGGAAAGGAACTTCTTGCAAGGAAATGTAGTTATAGTTCAAGGGGGAATGGCTTTAAACTCAAAGAGTGTAGATTCAGGTTAGATTTTAGGAAGTAATTTTTTCACTAGGAGGATGATGAGGCACTGGCACAGGTTGTGGATGCCCCATCCCTGAAAGTGTTCAAAGCCAGGCTGGGGCTCTAAGCAATCTGCTCCAGTGGAAGGCATGCCTGCCTATGGCAGTGTGGCTGGAGTTAGCTGATCTCTGAAGGTCACTTCCAACCCATACAATCCTACATTCTGTAATTCTATGATCTATTCCTCACATTACTACTACTACTACTACTACTACTACTACTACTACTACTACTACTACTACTACTACTACTACTACTACTACTACTA
>VZUI01056608.1:0-39582 GCA_013401135.1 Cettia cetti | reverse complement strand
TATAATCCAATCATTGTAGTAAAAATTATTAACTAACTTGAAATGGTATATAAGCTTCTGGAAAATCTGAGTAAATTCGAATTCTGATCACTGAATCAGTCTTCCCGTCTCTCCATCAATCGTCAATAGTTGCCTAGGAAGCCTTTTTATTTCAACATATAAAGTTAGAGAGTGTGCTAACACAAGTAACATGCTTATGTTTTCAGTGATCTTTCCTTCATAGAATGTCAATTTCTTGATACAGAAATTCTAGCAGTCATACAAAAAAAATTGAGATAAATAGCTGTGAAAAACATACATTCATTTGACATAATGATAATACAGTATTCTTACTGATTCTTACCTGGATTATTCCTCACATTTATTTGTATCTGTAATATATTTATATGTATTTAGACCTCTCAATTTTATTTATATCATCATAGTCTCCTATAGAGAAACACTGAAAGGTTAGATGTGAAACAAAGTCACAGAAACCACAAATGTATTCCACCTCTGACTTATACTTAAAACCTTCAGACCTGAGGCTTAATTCAGGTCTGTCTGCTGATGTAATTGGAAAGACTTATACCCATTTTAATAGCAACAGTACTTTGCTTATGAAACCAAACATTTTCAAAACTTGATGCAAAGCCATGGTCTCTGTCTCTGATTTATCAATTGACATTTACTACTTTGTTCTGGCCATTTTGTGCATCCTAACACAGTTATTGCTTTGATGTTTCATATCAGCTTCATACTTACATACAAACTTCTCCATTCACAATATAATTTTATGGTTTTGAAAGTAAACTACATTGTAAATTTAGAAAAAAAATGTGTGTGTAGTGTTAAAAAATATATATTTTTTTTAGGAATCCATCTTATTATTTCTTTAATAATAAAAAAGAGGTAATATTTTGTTACTTTCCAGGAGATTTGTAGTTAATGGTCTAGTTATGGACCAGTAAGAATTTTTTTCCCCCTTTTTTGATAAAATTTCTCCTTGCTGATAGAATTTCTCTCTTCTTTTGGCAGGGGGAGCTCTGGGAAGCATCAAAGATTTGCATGATTATGCTTCTTTCTTTGAAATAGATTTCATTGCACTGATCCTGGAAAATATAAATGGGCTGGGAACCTGGTTCCAATTGGGGCTAGTAGCAAAACCAAGTGTGCAATAAGTAACAAAATGCAGGAAAAAAAAAGGATCTGCTTAATATCAATACACCTGCAAATTGCTGTAAAAATACACATCAAGTTATTAAATTAATTTCTATAAGTCTACAGGTCTTATTTATGCTACTTCTTATATTGGATCTGTCAAGTGCGATTATGCCAAGCACTGAACACTAAATGGGAACAAATAAAGAAATAATCTTGAAAGGGGGGGGAGGATAGAAGGGGGAAGGCTGTGGGGGGTTTTTGGATTTTTTTTTAAGCTAATCTATCTTTTGTGTGATCAGTGGGAGTGCAGCAGCAGTACTTGCAAGACCCTGCAGCATTTTTAAATTCTTCAAATTCTTCTGACACTACTCAGTGGCAGATGTTTGATTTAATGATATAGGAAATAGGGCATATACTATATAAATCTTCCATGGGTTATCATTCCAAAGCCAGCTTATGACTAAATATTGCCAAGCTAAATGTGTAACCAAGCTATATTCCTATTATAAATTGTCATACACGAAAGTACTTCTATCTTTGTGTTTGTGCTTAAATCAGTTTATCAGTTGCTGGATAGTTTCATTAGGTATCAGTTATTTCTTGGATAATGAGAAATAGTAACTATCCACTTGCTCCGTTAGTTCATGATTTTAACTCTTTCTACTAAAATGTCCCGGACCTAGCTTATTTTCATAAGTTGAAATGCTAACCTTCCCTGTCCCAAAATAGGAAATAGTTTTGATAGAAAATCGATTCTGTTTCTTTTAAAGTCTTTTTTAATGATGAAGATGCAGGTCAAAAGAACTGCACATAGCACTGAAACTGCTTGCAAATCATATGTTAATATATAATAATATGTATAATATCATTATAATTCTTAATTATATATTGTATACATAATTATGTAATATATTGTTTGTCTCTCTGATGCTGAACACTGATTTGAAATTTTCAGAGAACTGTCAACAGTAGTTTCAAGATCACTTACACGAGAAGTAGCAGCTAACTTTCTGTCGTATTTTTCCTCAGGCATATTACCTTGTACTTACCAACACTGAATTTCATCTGCTGACCCATCAGCAGATGTTACTCATATAACATTTTCAAATCCTTCTCCAAGTCTGTACCATTTGCTTCAGATTTGTCCAACGGGAAAAAATATAAGCTTGTTCCTTTCTCCAAGTCATGTAAGTTAAAAAAAAAGAACTAACAGAGTTTCTTGGGCAAGTCTATCGTATATGTTTTTTTTGCCCATTTTGTTCTTGGATCTCAGTTTCTGTGTTGTTGCTTGCATCCAAGTAGATTTTGGCAAGTGTCTTGTTTGGGTAAATCTCTCCCACAGCAGCCAAATCCATGTTCCTGGACAAGCAGGGAGTAAGGAAGATGGGGAAGAAAAGAAAGTTTCCATGATCAGTGGGAGAGTCACAGCAGAAGCTGTAGGATCATGCCACATTTTTAAATTATGTAGAAAATGGGGGAGTGGACTGTGCTATTTACAGGATTGGGAGGGCAAGAAAGATGAGGTTCATGAACACAGAAACTTCAGGGCAGGGTATGAAAATGGAGTGGGGCACTGGTACTCTGTAGTTGAGGGTGGCATCCAGAGGGTTGTGGGGTTGAAAGAGAGCTTACTGTGGTAACAAAACTAAGACACTTCTTGGAAGACAGAAGAGTGGACATGCTTGTAAGGCTATGTGTGAAGTATTTGGGAAATTAGAAATTTTGATGACTAGGAGGGAAAATCGGCCATTCAGAGTCTTTCTGAGTGTAGTAGGAAGAAAAACAAATGGAGCTATGGGATTAGCCAGAGCAGCTTTAGAATGAATACCTTGCTATAAATCTCTTTGTACTCTGTTTTTTTTTGATTGAAATAGCATACATAACACTGCTGAAAACCACCCTGGATTACTAACCATAATCTTTATTTATTTTGTACTTTTCAACTAGTGTTTAATTTTTAAAAGGACTTGTGTCTTATTTGCACGTCATTCATCATCCTACAGGCCAATGACTACACAAACACTTATACAGACAATTTATGAAACTGTCTGTGGTAGGTTCACCCCCAAGGCTGTCTATCACTCCCTTCCACAACTGGACAGGGAGAAATAAATAGATGTAAAGACTTACGAGTTGAGACAGGGAGAGATCACTCATCAATTACTATTACAGGCCAAACAGACTTGACTTGGGGATATCAACTGAATTTATTTTCAGTCAAAATCAGAGCAGGATAATGAGAAGTTAAATAAATCTTAAAACACCTTCCCTGAATCCATCTCTCCTTCGTGGCATCTATCTCCCCCCACAGCGGTTCAGGGGTTGGGAAAATTGTGGTTACAGTCAGTTCATCCCATGTTATTTTGGCTGCTGCTCAGGGAGAGGAATTCTTGCCCTGCTCCAGCATGGGATCCTTACCACAGGCTACAGATCTTCATGAACTGCTCCAATGTGGGTCCCTTTTCAAGGGGTACAGTCCTTCAAAGAAAGCCTGCTCAGGTGTGGGGTCCCCCACAGGGTCACAAGTCTCACCAGGAAACCTTCTCTAGCACGGGCTCCTCTCTCTACAGGTCTTCAGGTCCCTTCCAGGAGCCTGCTACAGCATGAGCTTCCCTGAAGTTCAGAGTCTTCTTTTAGGCATCCACCTGCTCTGGCAGAGGTCTCTCCCACTGTGAGCAGGTGGATCTCTGCACCCTTGTGATCCTCCATGGGCTGCAGGGACACAGCTGCCTCACCATGGTCTACACCACAGGTTACAGGGAATCTCAGCTCTGGCACCTGGAGCACCTGCTGCCCCTTCTTCTGCACTGACCTTAGTGTCTGCAGAGTTTTCACTTCACATATTATCACTTCTCTCCTCTCTGGATGCAATTACTTCAAGAATTATCTCTGATGGACTCAGTCTTGAACAGCAGCAGGTCTGTCCTGGAGCTGGCATTGGCTCTGCCAGACATGAAGGAAGCTTCTGACATCTCACAGAAGCCACCACTGTAGCCCCACCACTACCAAAAGCTGGCCATGAACGCCTAATACAGTCCTCAATTAGGTAAACTTGGATTTTACCTCTCCATTTAACAAATTGGTAAATGAGAAAAGTTAGATTACTTGCTTGGGCCACAAAGTCAAGTCTACCAAGTATAAGACTTACCATGATGTTTTATTTCTCAGTTTCACACACCAAATAAAGTAATTGAAGCAAATGTATAGGTCAGCAAAATGAAATTACTTTAGACTGAAAATAATAGTGTGGCAAGCTGCTAAACCAATCCACTAACGTGAAGTCACCCTCACTATCTAAAAACATACATGGAAATTAAAGGTAGCCTAATGTCAATAAAGTGTAAGATTGCCCACTGAACTAGAAAGATATACTGTTCTGTATTTTTTTAGCAATATTCTTTGGAAAAGGCAAATCTTTCATCAAACCAAAGGGGGAAAAAAGTAGGGTTTTTTTTTTATTTTGATCAGTTATTTTTAGTTTCCAAACCTTTAGATTTTTAATAAGTATTAAAAAGCAATCCTAGGATTTCCTTAATCATAAGAATATTATCATTTCATTTACTCTTTCTGTGAATGCAGGTGAATGGGGTTATGTGGAGTTTCGCAGGACACAGTTTGTGAGCCAATTCTGTTTAATATTTTTATTGGTGATCTGGATGAGGGAACTGAATGCACACTCAAAGAGTTTGAAGATGACAAAGTTTGACAGGGTCTTCTGGAGGGTAGGGAGATTCTACAAAGGGAGATATACTACAATGGATTCTGGACAAGCTGGATTAATAGCTGAGGCCCACTGTAGGTGGTTCCACAATCACAATACCTGAAAATGTTCAGAAGGCTTGGGGATGCAGCACATGGATAATGGGGAAGATTGTGATGCTGAGTAAACGATTGAACTCAATGATCTTAGAGGCCTTTTCAAACTCTAATGATTCTATGATCCTATGCTTTTATTTTTTGATACAGTACTGAAATCTTATTTTATTGGTTTGTTTTATTGGCAATAATCCTTGGAAAAATAAATTAAAATCTGTTTTCTGAACTAAAGAATTATCTCTTTTTTTTTTCTTTCTTTCTTAATAAGGTTATACTTAAATAAATTACTGTTTTAGATTCCTTTTTCTTTCAAAGAAAAATACAAGGAGCTTGGAGTTTGAAATCTACATTATAAAATACAGCACCAAGCTTCAGATAGCTGAAGCATAAGAAAATGCCCAGGGAAGCTAAACTCTGAAGATTTCAGAATATCTTGGTTTCAGAAGACTGTTCTGTCAAAAAGGCAGATAGATCTGCAGCACCTGAGGATGAGGATGAAGAGTTGTAGTTAATAAAAGAGAGAGATGGAGAGCCTGATCAAGAAAGATCACTTTGTGACAAATTATAAGCTTATGAGTTTTCATGAACCAGCAAGATGGACTTTCATATATTTTTATAGTAGTTTGATCTTGGAGATTAGAAAATTGAAACACGACTTGACCCTGAAAACAATGTTGTCTGGCATTATTAATAAAGTTCCACAATCCTGACGGAGAATAATATGTACTGTTATCACTGCATTTACTTGTATGTCACAGTGGCTAAAAGTGTCACAGACCCCGAACCAAAGGACAAAAGATAAGTCAAGTTTCCCTGACCAATTCCTCTCATGCTTTTAACTGGCATAATCCCATCGACTTGCCTTACATCAGCCAAAAATCTAAACATTTAAAATATATATATTTTATTTATATTTTCATATATAATTTACATATTTAAAATATATTTAAATATACATATTTTAAAATGTTCTGTCAAGGGCACCTATTTTAAATACAAAATTTGAAAATTTTTCAAATAATATTTAAAGCAATGAAAACCCTTAGTCCTACAAGCAATTCATCTGAGCTATATTCTAACGGTTTTAAAAGAGTTTGGTTTGGATTTAACTGACTTCAGATCTTCTAATGGTCTATTGTAGGGAAAAAGAAGGAAACTTGGGGTGTATTTAATTTGTTTTCACCAGCACTACTCACATTATTGTGGAATATAGACCACTGACTGGGTGGAAAATTTCGCCAGAAAGTGTCTGAGATTGTACAGTCAGAGTAATTTGACATCTGTGGTTTAGCATTTTTATGAGTCATTTATTAAGTGCATTTAAAAAATGCTTTCCTTCTAATCTATCTTATTTGTGTAATTATCTGTTCTCTGTAATTCACTCACTAGAAAGGGATCTAAATAAAACCAAAACAAAACACCAGAGTTCAGCACCCCTGAGTTGATCAAGAAGCAAGAGCAATGCATGTTCTGAAAAAGCACTGTCTGATTAGGATTATTGCCTTTGTGATTTTCTTCCAAATTTATTTGTGCAAGACACCACAATAAAAATCTCTGAAATCCAGGAAAAGTGAGATTCCAGTGAAGGACTTTTGCTCTGACCTCTTCATCATACCCAGAAATGATAACATGATTTTCTTAGAAATTAATTAGGATGAAAGGCAAAATTATTCCACAATCAAATAGGGAGCTAAACCAAAGAGTTTGCAGCATATGAATGATGAAAACATCATTCAAGCATGAAAAAATAATAGCAGTTAAAATATTAAATCCTTCTTTTAGTTTATATAGTAGGGCCATCTGTAGTTTTATACTTAGTATATCAATTATAAGTGGGGGAATTTAGCTGTTAGATATAAAATATATCTAAGTTGAACCAAAAATTTATTTTGAGGATTTTTTAACTTTTTTCATTTCTTCCTTTTTTATTGTAGGTAGACAATACAAACATATTCTAAAAGTATTTGGTCTACCAAAACAGACAAATTTGGTGCTTTTTACCAGATAAAGGGGTCAATTACTGAAGGGTGAAAGACTGAAAAATATGAATTCCACAAGCAGTGAATTATTTGCTTTGTATATCTGGTTTGTTCCTTTTTGTTTATAAGAAGATTTTGATGCAAAAATTGCAATACAAAAAGTGCATGTGCAAAGTCTGTGTAAAGTTAGTAAGAATTATTTTGGCAAAAATCCCTTATAAAAATTAGATTTTTTCACTATCCTTCCTTATGAACTAAACCTTCTTCCCAGTGTTTCATTCAGCTTAGCTGTGGAAATAGAGAATTCTTTTCATTTTCCTGGGTAACTAAGTAAGATGAGGAAAATCTTCAAAGAAGAAACTTTTTCAGAAGCTCATTTTGAGCTGGACATTGACAGACAGATCTATACTTCATTACTGAAGAGAAGTCTGATTCTTCAGATGAATGAACAGTCACACTGAAATCACTCTTAGAAGAGCTGAAGTGCAGGGGGAAACCAGTGAACTCTTTGTGCACAGTGTACAGTTACCAAGTTTGAAAGAGTGGAGAGAAATAACAATCTAGGAGAAAGGATAAGACTGGACTGTGTTTTTCCAGGAATTCAGTCATAAAAGAGAAGTAGTCTCTTTTGGTTTGGTAACTAAAAAGCTATTCTAAAATGTTAACAATTCTTAGGCTAGGTGTGTGATGATAATAAATTTGTGTGTCTTGCTGTACTGCCTTCTTCTGTAGCAGAATTTTATCCTGAAGGTCCCAAGAAACCAAGAGAGACCTTTTTTCCAAAACTGTTCTCTTTCCTAATGCAAATTGTCTACAGTACTTCTACTGCAGTAATTTATACAAAAAAATCACATATATAATAGTAATTTATTTTCTTCAGAAGCTTACTTACCTGTTGTCTTCCCTATGTCACAAGGCTCTTTCTTACTGAATAGAACACTAACAGTTCAATTTATTTCAAAGGGTGGGACAGCACGTACATGGATAAAGATTTTAAAAATGGGTCCAGATTACTGTATAATGATTCTCTTATCATTACCACACATGACTCAGAGTCCATGATTCACTGGAGTAGGAAGCACAAAATCCATAAGCTAAGTTGCTTTATTTTATCTTCTCAAACCTTGGTGTTCATGATCAGTAGGAACAGAGAGGGGCATGAACATTTTTATTCAATGCTGGCATGGCATCAAAATATGTCCAGAAGATCCTGAGGCTGCCTGCACTTTTTCCCTTGCACACTCTGAAATTTTAGAGCACACAGAAAAGTTATGAATTCATTGCCTTTTACTGCCAAGTATAGGCTTTAACATATTGTACTGACATATCATGGTATAAGTTGATATAGATACACTGCTGCTCATAAGCAGCAATTATATTTCATATATTTTCTGCTAAGAAAGCAAACAGTATTCAGCCTGCCAAGATTTCTCATTAAAAGTTTAAAAAATTAGATATACTTGTTACTAATTAGATAATTAGGCAGTAGATTAGAAACCTCTAAAGAGAAATGCATTTAAGCTTAGTAGTATGCTATAATATATCTGTTTGAATTAGTTTCTGTGGTATCATTAACATTATGTATTAGCTTCACAGTTTTGATTAAAATGTGTAATCTGAGGTACCATTAAGTCTAACACTCCACATTTCACTGGATTTTTCGTATATCTAATTATCACAAGGTTCATGTTCGTGTTTTTTCAATATGAGCACAGCATTAAAGAAGCATATCACTGATTACGTTAATGTAGGTGGTAGAACACCACAGAGATGAATTCTTTAATTTCCTAAAAGGTGAATACAGTTAGAAATCTAGTAAAGCAAAAAAATCTGTGATTTAGTACTTTACCTTTGGACACTTCTGTCAATAAGAAAAAAATTTGATAGTAACATGAAAAAGCCCTGCTCTGATGAAAAATTAAAGTATCTTTTTATGTAATTTATGAATATTTTAACAAGTTCAGCAATCAGATGTTACTGAATATTATTTATTAACATTTTTAGTAAGCAAGAACAAAGCATGCAGATACTTAGAAGGACAATGTCAACTGAGATGATACGTATATAGTTTTTAAGAGGTGAAAACCTCCAAATTTGATGCCGTAAAACCTAAAAATTAGTATGAATAAAAATTTTGAACCAAGGCTTTTATATTTTCCTCCTCCCTGTCTTCTTCCATATGTCACATTTCTTTTAATTCCAGCTTTTCCTGATTCCTAGCTTTCCGAACCTTGTAGTACCTAATAATTTATCCTCATCATTTTGCTTTCTCCCATCTTATATTTCATTCAGTTTTCTGTCTATCCAATTATATGTATATCTGAATATGACTTACTCTACTGATTTCATTTTCTCTTCAAAAGTAGTAAATGAAGGTCATTCTTAAGTGAACAGATTCACATCTATAAGGAAATAATAAAAATAATTTTCCTCCATTATTCTTCTGTTATAGGCACATGATGGTTAGCTAAAAAAAAAAAAAAAAATAGCATTTTCCCCTCTAAACCCTATGAAATTGAACTTACATGGTGAAATTGGTTTCCTTGGAAGTCATTCACACAGAAACCATGTCTTTTTCTGGAGAAAATAAACTGTTTCCTGAAAGCAAACCTGAGAAGTCAATTACAGTTTATGAGTTAAGCAGCTAAATGTTTTCTTGATTCTTTTAGTTTGAAATGTGGAAGACGGCTTTTTCTTCAACAGTTACTGATTTCAGAAGGAGCTAAGTCTCCTAAATAGAAGTTAGACAGCCAACAATCATTGTAGAAATGGCCACAAGGGCCATTTTCTAAGACAATAATGCTTCAGATTTTATGTTCTTAATTAGGAAAGCTTGAAAAATTAACTAATTCCTCTTTCCTAACAAAAGGAGACGTAATAAAATTATAGAAAGCTGGAAGCTAGAAACATCTTGGGATGGGATTAATTTATCTGGGAGGGACAGTTTGAAAGCAGCATTTGGAAGCGATCTCCAGAGGGATGGAGGATGTACTAATGAGCACTAAATATTCATAAATATGTGAATATGGCTGCTGTAGTCAATGAGTGTCCATGTATTTTACATATAATTAAGTGCTTATATAAAGAGATGCTAGGACAATATCCCAAATTCATTGTTTCTGTGCTATACAGCATGTAAAGAAAACAAGCTTGTGTAGTTAGAAATTCCCGTTGTTTAGCAGCAGGTCCTATTTCAGCACAGGAACTTCTAACCATAGAGAGATATTTGTTTCCTTTATGTTTTACATATGCATTCTTTGCTTCCCTGCTCTTAGGTACCCATCTATCTAAACAGCCCTTGTTTGTTTAGATTTAGAACTCCCTCCCTAGCCTGCAGATAGCTAGGAAAAGATATGAGAAAGTAACTTCTGAAGGGAATTTAAGTTGGGTTGCTTCCATTTTTGCTTTTCTTATATTGTATTAGGGCAGTTTCCTGTCCTGAAATACTCATGTATCTGGGACACTTCTGTTTATTCTTAAAGGGAAACTGAAGATGCTTGGTGTTCTTTAGGACACACTAGTGGTCTAGATTACATACTAAATGTTATGCATGTAAATTCAAATTATAAGTGCATTCTAAATTCTGGTTTTTTTAACATTGACTGAATCTCTTCCAGTTCTTCTTGGCAACTGCCCGGATTGTGTTGTTTAAATGTGGTTTTCGTCCTATTCCTGTATCAAAACCTTGTTCATCCTGGCCCTCGTTTGTGCTTCTCTGTGCCATAGCACCTCTTTCATCATTTCACTTACAAAAAAAGATTAAACTATTCCAGGAAGTGGGAGAGTAATGCAATTGAATGGATATTTAGGAGGCCTGGATGTGCATGAATTGGCCCTCAGTAAATACTCTGGCCCTACGCCTTTAGTCTTTAAAGCAAATTAAATCCTGAATGGCATTTCTCCAAGAAACAAGCCTGATGGAATCCAAATACCAAATATTAAGCATCAACTGAATTTCTGAAGTAATTTTTTCCTTCATAAATAATTTAAGAAGTATAACCACTTTTTTCAATAGAAACCTAAGGTTGCAGTGCTCTCCTAGCCCAGAAATCTAAAATACCGGACCAAAGCTAAACTAAAAATTGATGATACAGAACTGTAAGGAACTAGTTACTATGCTCACCTCTGGCTGGTGACAGTATTAGGTTTCTGTAGTTGAAACAAACAAGAAGAACAGACAGAAAATATGAAAAAAAAAAGTTTTTGTAATTGAATTCATCCCTTAAAGTCACCCTAAATCTTACCACAGGATTTCTCAACACATATGGGTTTAAGAGTTCTAAAGAAATTTTTTAGAGAAGCAAGAGTCAAGAGCTTTCATGCAAGAGACCTGCTGTAAGAGACCTGCCCTAAGATCATTTTGTCTTAGAGTTGAAATACTTGCTAAAGGGATCAAATATTCTATGTCTTTTATGAACTTGAGTGGTGAACAAACCCTGTTATTATTTGAGTTTTATCTACTGAATGTGTGACCTTTTAAATATGACAGAGTTGGTTGGCCCACACCTTAGCTGGAGCCATTTTCAGGAAATTTGTGTAATATTTTGACTCTATAATAATTCTGAGGGTTTATATAGGTATAACTCATAGGTAGGAGCTTTGGACCAGAAAAAAAAATCATAAATAACTGAGGACATATTAAATATCAGAAAATAATTTGACAGCTAATTTCATTTAGTCAGTACATTTGAAAACCATTGACTAAAGGTTAAATTAACATATAATTTCTTAGACAAGCAAAGTAATATTTCCTAATATTATTGACTAGTTTGTAAGTGTAGCTCATTTTTTTTCCTGAGACCAAAAGACTAAGATTCAAAGAGAGAAATGGAGAAATGAGTATATATTTTAAATTTTTTTAGTCCAGCACCTCAAAAGAAGTAATAGAATTTTTTTGCTTTCTTTTTTCCCTCTAAAATATTTTACCTATAGATGTAATTTAGTAGAGTAAGCAAAGGCTTCGCTTACCTGTTAAAATAGTATAGTCTTCCACAAAATGTACAAGCAAGATGATGATTTGTTTTTTTCTGCCACGTAAAACTCAGATGAGTTAGGTTTAGGGATACTCATTAGAAATCTGTTCCTTATCCCACCACTCTAGTAGAATAGAAATGTAGCTGAATAATGAAATATTTCTTCACTGCAGGAGAAGGGAATACAGGTGACCTGTGTTAATTAGTGTGTGTTAATAAACCTATCTTTATACCCTTTAAGTTTGAGCCCGCTTTGCTTTTATCCTAATCCTATGTCACAGTAGTACGAAAAAGAGTAGATGATTTCAACAAACACTCAAACCACTACAAAACAGTGCACTGGCTGGGAAACGAAATTGGCCAAAGTGAAACTATTAGAGACATCTAACATGGCTTCACTAAGTACAAATCAGTACCTAAAGGTGGCCTATGATAAAGCTGGGGAGGGACGTTTTACAAGGACATCTAGTGACAGGACAATATGTAACAGCTTTAGACTGAAAGAGGGTAGATTAGATATTAGGAAAAAATTCTTGACCATGAGGGTAATTGGATACTGGAATGGCTTGCCCAGAGAGGTAGTAGGTACCCTGTCCCTGGAATATTAAGGCCAGTTTTAAGGGGACTTTGAGCAACCTGGTCTCATGGAAAGAATTCTTTCCCATGGCAATGGGGGTTGGAAATAGATTGTCTTTAAAGGTCTTTTCCAGTGCAGAGCATTCTATGTTTCTCTGCATCCAGGTTTTATGACTGAAACAAACAACATGTCTAGGGCTGGTTTTTTTCTTTGTTTGTTCACCTTGTTACCACAGTTACAGAAAAAGGTTCTTAGGTTGGTATTCTGCTTTTTACTTTAATTCCTGAAAAAAATAACATCAGGAGAGTTACAGACCCAGGTGTGTCATCTCAGTGCTAGTACAAAACTCATTTAGAGTGTAATTAAAATGAGGTTGGCATAATATCTGACTCACTATAACATCA
Source organism: Cettia cetti (assembly GCA_013401135.1). NCBI lineage: Eukaryota > Metazoa > Chordata > Aves > Passeriformes > Sylviidae > Cettia > Cettia cetti. Next base: position 26,690 of record VZUI01056608.1, on the reverse strand, counting down.
GTACAAATTCATACATGGGAAATTTTAACCCATAAGATGTTACTAAAAAATTAATAAACATTAGATTTATATCACCCTAATTGATGTAATTTATTTCTCTCTTTCTGACAACAGAGTCCATAAAAGTTCATCACAATTAATGAATAATTAGAAGACAAAAGTCTAAGTCTAAGTCTTGCCACAGGTTTTTAAACTGGTTAATCAGTAAGAAAGGAGACACAAGGACTGTACCCATGGCTATCAGGTACAATATCTAATCAGGCAAGAAACTACTGATTTACATTTAACATCTTCTTTAAAGTTAGTAATAGTTCTTATTCATATTTCACAATTTGGAAACTGAAATCGAGTACTATGTCAAATTTAACTCTTGATAGCTATGAAAAGTGTGAAAAGTCACACTTTTACTGTGTTTTCTCTCTCTGACAACAGAGGTCAAGCTGAGACAGCAAAAAATTGTGGAAATTGTCCCACTGTAAGATTAGTTTGATAATGAAAAGGGAAATATGCATATTTTCTCTCATTGTGCTATGAATTTAGGTAAATAAAATAGATTGTTTGGGGGTTTTTTAACCAAGACTAGGAAAAATGCTGAAATATTTCAGAAACAATCTGAAAATTTCAGCACATTCGAGCAATGGTGTAATGTTAATGTCTGTTTTATTGTATTTGAAAGTATGCTCTGCCCTGAAAAAAAAAGGAGGCCAGAAATATCTTTAGTGACTAAAAGTCACAAAATGCATGTCTGATTTAGATTCAAAGCTGAGCATTTTTCATCAGTTAGAATATTACACAATATGAGCCATAAAATCTAAGCCACACCTCCTAGCTTAGAAATTTGCTGTGTCCAATATGCCTTTGGAGTTAAACCTATGGGATTAATTTTGTGTATATTTTAATTTCTCCATTTCTTGATAAATCCCAATTATATTTCTGCCCCCTAATCATTATTTCACTAGTAATTATAATTTTTATTAGTGCAAAGTGCTAGCCTTCCAGCTTACATCTGGCCAAAACAGGTCATGCTGGAGGCTTTGCTGATTTGAAATGATCCTGGAAAGCACTTTGCAAAGGAATACAAAAGGCTCAGCTGTTAGCACGCTAGTTATACAACCTTTATCAGATCTGGTATTTGAAAAATATACAGTAATTATTTCCTTTCTTTTTTTTCATGATGGACTTTTCTATTATCCAGAAACACTGCTAGCATTTTCTGTAGTAGTATATCTACTGTCAGCTCAGGAACTGCCACAAATACTGTTTACAGATTTTATAGGGGATAATAAATGGCTTCCAAAAGCTTTGCCCACTCCACAATAGTTATCCAACTGTTGATCCTGGGTTTCCTTAATGGTTTATTGCCAAATATTCATCTGTAAATGTAAAAAGACTTTGATTAGTTTTCTCAAACATAAATCCATCCCTTCTTCATGATTCCAACAAAGATGCCATAATGTGTTTCTGAAACCAGTGCTCTTCTGTGCTGTAATTTTTCTGATCGTGATTTTTATTTCAGCAGGCTGTGTCCTTAAAAAAGTCTAGCATAGATAACAAAAGCCTTTTTCATCCCTTGTGCTGAGTTATTTGAATTGTATGGATAAAATAGGTGTGAATACTTTCGTATTTGAAAACAGTTCACACAAATGTATTTTGTCTGCTACAAAAAAAGGGCAATGGCTGCCTTGGACATTTACAGCTTGAATTTACAGCCAGGGAATTTGTGGAAGGTACTACTCATTAAGGCATCAGTTACTGAGCACAAAGCAAATAAAGATTACTCACAGTAAATGAGAAAGGTTATGATGGAAAATGCCTACTGTGTAAGAATATTTTATCTGTATTTCTATAGTCAAGGTATTTGATACAAGGTGGGAAGGTCAGCTATTCTGTTGTTACTGCTCCTAAATTTTCTATGTAGTTCTTCACATGGTGCATGTTTGTTTCATTCGTATGTGGTTTATGGTCCTGGGGTCTCCAGTATAATCCTGTGCTCTTTTTATTATTTCCCCATACCATTACTTCTTACTCTGCATCCCAGGGCTCCATTTTCAAGGCTCTTTCTGTCACATCACACCTATTTGCATCTAAACTACTTTTTTAAGTCAGGAGTGAATATTTCTATCCACATAAGTCATCAATACATTACTATATTATTACTATTTGTATAAACATTGGGGTTATGCCACGAAACTTTACAAAGCTGAGCAAAGTTAAATGAATGAGGTAATAAGTACATTAGCAAATTGTTGTTACAGTTAAACAAGGTAAAAAATGCTCCATGCAGGCCAAGAGGAGCTCAGATGCAGCCTGAAGAGCCTTGGCCCAGTTGGTGCAAAGTCTTTGGCTTGTAATTAGCAATAGCAGTGCTGTGTCTATGAAGCTAAGTGGATCCAGGGCAAGGTGATGCCATCTGGCTTGCTTTCTCTCTACTCAAAGGGCTAGCTTGTTGGCTAGTTCCAGACACAGAACTCTTGATTCTGAGTCTGGAAGATATTATCCTCATGCTCAGGATATTTCTGTTTTGAAGAAACTTTTAGCCTCTGTCTATACCATAGAGGAACACATTGCCATTGTGTTTGTGTGTGACTTTCAGCTCAAAGCACTCAAAAGAAATTAAGACCATTGTGTGGAGGTCCAACAGAGACATCACTCCTTTAGTTCAAAGCTCAGCATGCAAATTGCTTTGTGCCATGGGGTGTTGCCTTACCTTGAGGAAGAACACTTCGAAGACCTACTTGAGCAAAGCCTAAGTATTGGAGGACAGAAAAAAATGAAGGGGGTCCGTTTCCCTCCCCTTTTGAGGGCAACCATGGACTCTCCATTAATTTATTCATGCTTTATTCTTAAAAGCATTATTTTGGGAAGGGGTGGTTAACTAAGAAACCAGGAAGAAAATTAATGCTCAATCAATGTTGATATGGGGATGAATGCTCAAGCTTGTTTGACTGTGTACATGTATCCATAAGTCTCAATGTAAGTCCATGTTTTTTCACTTTGACTAGAGCTCTGAAGTTTTGAAAGTGTCTGAGACATATAGTCAATGCCTTGTTGTTCTTTCCACCTTTTAACTCCTTTATCAGAGAAGCAGTGCCTCATATTTTATATATTTAGTGTATCAAATACGACAGTGTTGTTGAAATTACCCATACATTCCTATTTAGAGGTCCATAAATAATTTCAATTATTGATTTTAATGGTATACCCCCTCCAACTGCTCCATTGCCATTAAATATTCATTAATGTTCTTGGATTTCCTGCTGATACCAGCTGAATAAATGAAGAATATTTCCTGTAACATTGCAAAATAATCTGGATGACAGTAAAGTGTGTATATTTTTTTTCCATTTTAATAAATGTGGTCTTGTTAAATACATCATATTAAAGGAACTGAAAGGATTATAAAATGTGTAACTATAGATGCATTGTCTTCTATTATTTTATTAATTTTAATAATGATAAGACAATGTGCTTTAAACAAATGGCATTGGTTAGCACTCTGAAAGAAAGGTCATTTGTTTAGAATTTCTTGATTAAGAACATTTGCAAGAGCACAGAGGCTTAGCGATTAAGAAACATAATTAAATGAGGGAGTGTCCTGAGGTGTATATCTTGAAGAACTTGAAAGACAGAAACTTCTTAGCAGTTAAAGAAAATATCACTGCAGGAAATGCTAGGATAAAACCCTCAAAAAACTGATATAAGGAAACACTAAGAACTGGGTTATCTTTTGCAGTATCCTAATTCTTCAGATTTAATCATTTTTGCCATCTCTCCCACAACTTTTGTATCCAGGAAGGGACATCCAGGTCTAGAGATGTGCAAGATAGCTCTCAAGTAGAGTGCAATAGGCACTATGAGGCACTAGGGAAGAACACATCCCCTCTAATCTGCCCCTGCTTCTAACGAGGTAGGTGAGAAAAATTACACTAGCATATGGGGATATAAACAAGATAATGAATCTGCCACCTGCTTGGAAGCCAGTGAAAATCTGAAGATTTTAAAGCCAAGAGAGGGGAACTGAGGAGTTTGTGAATAGATTTGACAGAATCATTTTAATTGGGATGCCTTAAAATCAACATTTCTGAAGTATAGGCAGAATAGCTGTTTAACATCATAGTTCAGCATTAAATCAAACTACTCACAAATCCCAAATGACACTTGTCGTTTTTGTAGTGTGGCCAGTTAGTTATTATTACAACTAATGTCAATCTACACAGGAATACCAATTTCTTTATTGAAAGAGTCCATGATCAAAAAACTTTTTCGCCTACCTTTACACAGGAATTTTGGTTAGATTAACAAAATGGTTTGACATATGCGGTTATCAAACCATCTTACAGTACATTATTTCAGCGTTGGTTTCACTTTTTATTGAATCAAATAGTATGTACAAACTGGCTGTTTTTCTGTACTCTACTACAAATACTGATGCCAAAATGATTCTTGCTACATATATTTGTAGCTCTAAAGACTATTGTTGTATAGTTATATAGTTCCTAGGTAACTCCAGTATTTTTTCCATGATAGACAGAAAGAAAAAACACACACCAAAAGACTCCTGTCCTATCTTGCTGCTTTTGGGAACTAAGGTTAAAAAGGCTTCTCAAGACATTTTCTTGTAAAGAAAGTACTGCTACTGTAGCTAGTAGCAAGAAAGGGGGGTCCCAGAAGAAGAAGCAAGGGAGGAATTGCCTTTTTACTTGTGATTCTAATTGGAAATTCTTGTCAATTATGTTATTTGCTAAACTTATAAAACTGTATTGCCCTATGTGGGGGTGGGCATTTTTCCATATCTGTCCCTGGAGGCCTCTAATTGAAGACCAGTTCTCATATTGCCTCCTATACTAATATTGTATTGAACTTGAGCTGTTTCTAGATCTTTAAGGCATCAATATGGTTGTTCACTTCACGAAGTAGAATTAAAATGCAATTCATTTGTTAAATTTATTTGTTAAATTTCAGAAAACCAGGTTACATTTTAAATGTGGAATGTATTCTTTTCAATAAATTTTGCAGTCTGCTTTTTGGAATAAAGGTTTATCATATGCACCATATAGAACACAACAACCATCAATCTTTCCCCTAACACTTTAGCACGTTTACCCAAAAGTCATGCCCAAAATAGTAAAGCTAATTTGAGAATACAGGAAACAAATTTGCATAAAATCTAACAGTGCAAGAAGCACACTGTAATATTCTACTAAATCTTACTGATTTACTTTTTTGGTAATATATTTTTAAGATGTAAATTTTGACATCTATTTCTTCATATATTTCTCATGAAGTTGTGAGTTTTCCAGGTACACTGCTGTGATGAATGATCTTACAAATATATTTCTCCACTGATCTGGTCATTCATACAAGTAAAATTTCTTTTGCAGTAATCTCACAGGATTTCTTTTCCTGCTATAGGTTTTTGTTTAATACAATGTAGCTTCTAGTGATTTTCATTGCAATGCAGTACAGGTAGCTGTATGTGAGGACATTTAAGTAATGAACATCATAAAAACCTTTTCCTGAAAGAAAGGAGACTATCAGGAAGCTGCCTCTGACCATCATTAGACTGAATTAAGTTTGCATTTAGTGTCAAGACAGAAAATGTCCTTAATCCACTAATTCAGTATAAACATTTCTATTAACTAATCCTCTCAAACTGTAGCAAATGCCATGCTACTTCATAGCATCATGCTTTTCATGCTCAGGATAATATTTCTGATTTGGAGAAAGTTTTAGCCTCTATCTATACCATTCACTAAAGTGTCTCAAAAGCAATTCTTTTGGAGGTACTAAAATATACTTGGGTTTTTGGTTGTTGAGATTTGGGAGGGACAGTTGTTGGTGGGTATTTCTAAGGTGCTAGGTGATCCCCTCCCTCTCTATAACTTGGTACAATTTTGCTTGATTTGTCTAAATCCTGTATCATTGTTTTTCATGTGACTTAGATCCTGGCAAATTCTAAACATTAAGCAATCTGAACTAGTTTATATATGCACATAACATTTGGAAGTCATTACACTTCTCAGTATTTCCACAACTCTGCAAATGGCATTCTTTATTATATTGCTTTTTATAATGCATGCATTGAAATGATTCACAGTTTTTTATCTTATGGTCAGCAAAAGTAGTATTCTATGAAAAATTTAGATAATGTGTGATGTGAGCAACAGTATTTATATAAACCTAGTTGGTGCTTGTGCTGCAGTTTCGAGTCCCTGCTGTGTTGCTGGGAGAAGAAATGGTCCTGCTGAGCACTGCATAGAGGATCACCACGTGAGGTGACCCCAAGGGGACCCCAGGCACCTCTTTTCCTTGAACCAGGGTAAAACACTCCAGTTCTGTTTCCTGGGTTGCGAGTTTTAGAGAGACAGTACAACAGGTTGCAGATGATGTACAGAAAATATGGAATATAATACACACATTTTTGTGTCACCTTGTTCTCCTATGTCCTGAGGTGCATCAGGCACAGCATCACAAGCTGGATAAAGGAGGTGACTGTGCTGATTTACTCTGAACTGATGTGGCCTCACCTCAGGTCTTGTGTGCAGTTTGGACACCACAATAACACAAGGACATCAGAGTATTAGAGCATACCCAGAGGAAAATTATTAAGTTGTTGAAAGGCCTCAAGGGAAAGAATTATGAGCAGCAAGTAATGTCACTTGGCTGGTTCTCAGCTTTGGGAAGAGAAGGCTGAGGGCTGACCTAATCACAGACTACCGTTTCCTGAAGGAGGGCAGTGGAGAATAAGGTGCTGATCTACTTTCTTTGGGCATTGGTGATAGGACACAAAGAAATAGAATGAGACTGTCTCAGAGGAAGTCCAGATTGGACATTAAGAAAAGATTCCTCCCTAAGAGGGTAGTCAGTCACTACAACAGGCTTCCCAGGGAAGAGCTCTGTCATGGTAACAAGAATGTCAGAGCCCAAGGAGCATCTGGACAATGCCCTTAGTCATAAGTTTTATTTTTAGTTAGTCCTGTGATGAGCTAGGAGCTAGGCTAGAAGATCCTTATAGTCCTTCCAACTTGAAATCTTCTATGATTTTATGAAACTTATAAACTAAGGACCATTTTAAGCAGATATTCTTCATATACACCCTTTGCTCTGGAGGCAGTTTAGTAGTTTGTGTGCAGACCAATCTATGGTGAAAGAGGCAAAGATCTGCTCTGAACAAATTTAATTTATTATCAGAGACTCAGCTGACTTCACTTAGCTTTTCTATTACAGACATTTTAGCAAAGACAATTCTATCCATACACAGAGTACATAATCGTAATAATTAAAGTCTTCTTAGCTTACTTTAGTCAGCCAAAATTCAGTCATATAGGATGGGATTCCTTTGCCTAAAGTTAAATATCAATAAAAGAATAAAGTTAAATATCAATAAAATAAATATCAATAAAATTGAGATGCCCAATCATATTCTGTGTGGCCTTCCACTGTCACATCAGAAGGATGCAGTTCTTCTATCTGCTTTCTGTCTCATCTGTCCTATGCAGATGTCTCAGATTTTGTAGAACTTTTAAGGGGGGAGTAAGTTTAGGCAAGTAAATTACAGACTTACACTAACTGAGTAGCTTTGTAGAATTCAAAGCCTCAGGTAGACTCAAATCACTGTTCACAGGTAGGAGCCTTGCCCCATGTGAAATGTCCTAACTAATCAAAGCTTTTGAAAAGGACTGAAATAAATGCCAGAGCACGTCCAAGAGAACTCTTCAGTAGGTCATAAACTCAAGATTTACTAACTAAACAGTACATATATAAGCTTGAGCAATTGAATGAAGCCCTAAAGACTAGAAATCAAGTGACTAAATGAGAAGCAAAATGCTGAATGTGCACGCAGATATTTAAAATTAGGTGAAAGTTGCATCACACTCATATTCTGAGCCAGCTGTTTGAGTTACCTGTATAATCAGTGGAGACATTCTGGCATTTGGCGTTGCACATCTCTTAGGGATGCACCTCTTTAAGCAATTGTTTGGAAGTGCTTCTGCCTACTGACTAGAATTTGGAAGAAGAACTCTAGCTAAAATTCATGAGCTGAGAGATTGAATCCCACTTCAATTGTATAAGGAGGTGTGGGTTTTTCAAAATCTAGGGTTTAATTGCCTAAACACATGACCCAATTGCATTTGCCAGGTCCTAGGACATATTATAGATATTGCACAAGACATAGAGTAAACATTAATATTTCTGAATGGGCAGGTGGTAATCAAGATACCCCAGGTTGTCCTAAATTCTATCAGATGCCAATATTAAGGCATCTGAACTGATTTCCTACAGTCCGTTTAAAATCAGATGTCCTCATGAAAGTAGAAAGATATGGCATAGCTATAACTATATAGTCCTGACCTATTTTAATAAGTTTCAGGTTATGTCACACCAAAAATATTTTTCCTTTACCATTTAACTAATTATTCTGATTGATACTCTTAGAGCCTATTTGATTATCTTTGAACTTTCAGTTTATAACTGTTTATTCTCGTAATGCATTTGGAATATTTATTGCCCATTTAAAAAATAGTCTTCTTTTTTCTAGCATAGTGTGGGAAGGAATTATGTAAAAAATCCAATGGGTAGTCCAGGTAATTAACATTTATGGATTTTTTACATAAACCAAAATTATTTTCATTTTTAAATTTGATTTAATGTTATTTATTAATTTGTAACAGAAAATTCTTTTGTGATAAGCTATAGCATTTCTCATTATCTTCTTCATGTTCCCTCCCTCCCCCCTTCCCTCCTTCTCTTTTTTCCTCCCTCCCTTCTTCAAAGAGCTGTCCTTAAAAGTTCTAGTGACATAAGTACAGAGCTGTGACTCCTTTGCCAATTTTCCTTTTTATTTGAAATAAAAGCAAGTGGTCTTTTTTTCCTTTTTTTTTTTTAACTTAGAGAAAATAATCATTGCAGAATGTCCCTTCATCTAACATAGGGGTATGTATAATACCACAAACAGCTAATAAAGGATGTCAAGGCAACAGGAATAAAAGCAATAGAAAAATCAATTGAGATTGCTTCTGCATCTTCACACAGAACCCACAGGACAGAACATTCTTTTTAAAAATAGCTTGGTGAAGTTAACTTTCAGGTTTACTTAAAAAGCCTTAACAATTCTTTCTATAAAAGTTTTAATGTTATTCCTTTTATAGCAGGAAAATAGGTATTGTATTGTATTATATTAATTATATTATCTGCACTATGAATTCATTTCACTATAAATATTCTTTTGTATCTGTTTTATTCACACATACACACATGCAAATAAACAGGGAACATGTAAATGCTTCCATTATGACTGCTTTCTATACTCTACTCTGTAAGCAGTTCAAAAAGTAGCACCTTACTACATACTTTATTCTCACAATGGTCTTTTCTAAATACACTTCTGAAATGTTCTGAAGTGTATAGAACCTGAAACTATCTATTCTATTTATAAATTCATGCAGTATAAGTGGGAGTTTTCTATTACTGCTTTGTCTTTGAATATAAAAGTCTTATTTACTTCCATGTACTTCCTTCTCTCTTAATCATGAATTGCTGATGTCAATTGAAGTGCCATAAGAACAGCTGACATGAAGATCGAGCATGGAATAGATTTCCAAATAATAATTTTTCAAGATCCAGAATATGATATTACATAATAGCAGCCCATGAGTGGTCACTCTTAAGATAATTTGGCCTTTTTAATTAGTCACTTATTTCAGACCAATTCTGATAAGTGATAAGAAGTTTTTTCAGTTTACCATTGATATTGTGATCACTTTTAAAGAATTTGGAAATACAAGCTCACTTTTTAAATTTTGGCATGGGGATATAAGACAGCTGGCAATGCCTACTAGGATAACGTAGCAATTATTAAAAATTCTTAAGGCTTTGGGATAGTCCAGCTGTGTTCTGTATTTTTATTTTTGCTCTCTCCTCAAAATATCAAAACAACATTATTTGTAGCTTCTATGCTACAGAGCAGTCATTTGCTAGAACAGATAATGGCTCATATCATTTTTAGCTAATTTTTCTGGCTAAAGAGCTATAGCAGAAGCACTATGACAAAAGTTTGCATAGGTTTTTCTCTCCTTCTAGAACAGGAAAAGAATGTTTCTTATGCATGAAATTTCCAAAGGGCTAACTTAAAAAATTACTAATAATGACATATACAAGTTCTCTTTTCCAGTCATCAGGCCAGAGAACAGAACTGTGCAGCACAGTGAGACATAAACACTGTGAATAAGATCTTGTTTGGCTATTTTGTAAACTGACAATTGCCTAAAAATTGGAACAATGTTCTACACTTGATTCATTCATCACACAAGAATGAATTCTTGTAAAATTGTACCTAATAGACAAGAATACCACAGCTCACAGCCAGAAACTTGTTACGAACTAGTAACAGGCTTTTCAAGCCATCTCAAACACTCATTCGTAACAGTCCCTTACAGAATTCACTCTGGTTTTAGACATTTCTGTAGGAGACCATACTGAGAAAATGTAATATATTTATAATTTGCATCAAAATTACTTCAAAGCTCTTGTTTCTGCAGTTCATCCTCTACATTAGATTACATAAAGATGAAAACATCCTAGACCTGTAAGCATTTTCTGGGAGGCTCAGGACACAACTGACCTCACACAGAGGCAAGCTCTGACTATTTCTTGCATGCAGGAGCACATAATTTTCTAAATTCTGAATACTTTTTATCAACTAAATGGAGTCAAAAGCTCTGTAAGTATATAAATTCTTTATATATTAGCATGCAGTGGGCAGGCCCACCTCACTTTTTCTCAAAAAGGCAATTTTAGTAATCCAAAGTCCATCATTACATTTTAGTTTTTTGCATGGAACACCTATATTACCATTAAGATTTTGGGACTTCATAGTTCCTTCCTTTCTCACTCTCTCTCTCTCTTTTTTTTTTTTTTTTTTTTTTTTCTTTTTTTTTTTTTTTTTTTTTTTTTTTTTTTTTTTTTTTTTTTTATGTGTGTGTGTGTATGTGTTTGTACAGAGAAGTCTATCCATGGCACTCAGATCTTTATTTCATTAGAGATTTTGTCTGTGCTAGTTTCTGCTTTTGTAGACAGTGACAGAATGAGAAAGCATACATTGCAGTGCACAAATGACAAGCCTGATTTTTTGCCACAAGTTGATAAGTCATGAAATATAAATTAATAAATTCAGATGATCACAGCAGAGAAAAACAGCCCTACCTCTAAGGTTGAGCATGTACAAGTTTCTCATGCAAACAAATCCTCACTTAGTGAAGAAAGCAAGTATTGTAAGGTGCTTACTGTCAAGCTAGGTCAATCAAGGCACAATTAGCTCTAATTAGCAATCCCACAGGCTATTAAAATTGTTTACCTTCTGTTGAGATAGGCACAAAAAGGTACATAATTTTTTCCCACTTGTGAAAACATCAAAGAAAAGTACTTCCGACCTGAATCATGAAACCAATTATAAATGAGGACAAGCACAGCAGTGATATCAGCAGACTTTAGGAAATCATTTGTTTTGCTAATTGCAGCATTTGAGCTAGCTGAGGGAGTATATAATGTTCTTCTTATAAGGCTCAAATAATTGGGACTTTTAAACAAAAAAAAATTCACAAGGACAGAAGAATCGAATGACAACTCTCAGGTATTCTTACAAGTTCTATAGATATTTCAATTCTTATCTCAATGTCTGAGTAAAGAGATAAATGGTAAATTTTTTTTTGCTCCAATTCAAGTACATAAGTTAATAACTTTGTTTCAAAAGGAAAAGAGTCTAGAATAGATCAATGCCTAGATCTTGTTCATTTTTTTTAAAAACTAACATATAATAGAAAATTCAAATAGGCTATAAAAGGGCTAGAGAAATCCATAGTTTTCTCATCTTAGTTTTTTTGAAATTATATTGTCTATAGAGAGGAAAGCAAGCTTCATGAAAAGCAATGAACATGGATTTTACAAGTTAAAAGCTTACATGACATATTGCATTAGAAATTAATTTGGGGAGAAAAAATGTTTTAGCTTCTTTAGTAATAGAGGAAGAAAGCATTGCACTAAATCTTGCTTTAGATGAAGATAATTTCCTGCTCTGATAGATCTTTTTCAGCTAAAGATCAAACAGAATGTAGTTTGGAACAAGGTCTTTGCCCAAAAATGAGGCAGCATGCCTTTTTTTTTTTCTTTTTTTTTTTGGTTTATCTGATCTGCTAAATGCGCTTAGGTGCTACTAGCAAGAAAATTATTTAAGGAATGATTTTAAGCATATCCATGAAACCACTTAAACTATACTTGAACAGTAAACCACACAAATAGCACCGCACTTGTTCCATTTTATGCACTATTTAATGCTCTGAGTATGTTCAGAGCAGGACAAGAAAGCTGGTGAAAGGGCAGGAAAAGGGCAGGAAGACATGTCCAGTGAGGAGCCTCTACAACTCTGACTTTGTCTGCTTTGGAGAAAAGGACACTGAGTGGTGGAATTGGAGGTGCTGATATCTTCTCCCTGGAATCCAGTGTAGGAACAGCTCAAAGCTGCACCAGGAGAGATTCAGACTGGATACTAAAAGCATTTCTTTACCAGGAAAGAGGTCAAACTCTGCAACAGGCTTCCTAAAGGGGTGATAGATGCCCCAAACCTGTCATTGTTTATGAGGCATTTGCACAATGCCCTTAAAAATATGCTCTAAATGTTGGTTACCACTGAAGTGTTCAGTAGTTGGACAGTAGATAAACATTGTAGGTACTTTTTAACTGAAATATTTTATTCTATTCTAATGCAATCCATTCAATTTTAATACTTTTTCAGGTAAATGTGCAATCACCTACTCCATATTTGTGATAATAGATTAGATTCACCAGAAAGTTTATTATTGTTTATAATTATTTTAATTCAAATAAATGCAATGAAAACTGTTAGCAGTCCATTAGAGCTACAATAGAAGCTTTAATTTTAATGAAGTTCATAATTTGACTTTCAATATTCAAATAATATGAAGGCATATGTTTGGTTCCTCATTACACATGCTCTTAAAGAATGAAAACAATGAACTGCATCTCTAGTTATCATAAAAAAGTTATTTATTTGAATTTTTAATTTTTTATTAGTCTTATTTGAGAAATAAATATGCCTTAAAAATTCAGCAATATTTAGATCATCCCACTATGCATGTAGAAAACATCATTGAAGCCCCTACATTTCATCCTTTGCATAATAATATCTTGGCTGGTTTGCACTTGCTAAAAGAATTGTTAGGCTTCATCTAACATGATGTGTGGCTGCTTATTTCTTTTTAATTAAAATAATACAATCTAAAAGGATTCTAATCCCTTATACCCCTGACATAAATGAGATTACCCATACATTTGCCACACATTGGATTAACCTGCCTCTCTAAATGTATGCTCACCAGAAGAGAGCAATCATGTTAAGTATTTCTTCCAGCCTCTCTAAAGCTGCACAGGAAAAGATGAGGCTAATAACGAGACCATGAGATTTAAAGATATGAGCTACAGCAGAGCAAGGCAGTGGTAAAAACAACAACAAAAAGAAATCCTGAATCCAGTATTTCTAATCAAGTAGCCTGACAGCTGATTACATGGAGGAAACTGTAGATCAGGAATTTCTGGTTATCACAGCTCAGGCAATATGGTACAAGGAAAGAAACAACTTAGATCGAACAGTCCAGGCTTTTGAAGCTGAATTCCTAATCCATTAATTCTACACAGAAGCTCATGGGAAGGTAATGAAACTCAAAGACAGCCACTGCTGGCATTAAAGTGCAAATCCTGCTGTTTAGACTGCTGACTGAAGTGGAATGCAACACTGTTATTTTCATCTATATGCAAGTTTTGTGTTGATGAAAACTAAAATGCTCAGAATAGATTTGACCCCAAATAATTTTGTTTTCAAAGTTATTATCAAAATCACTATCTTTAGCTTACTATCCTCTGAAGTCAGATTTTTGAGGTACGAACAATAAGAACAATAAATAAATTTCTCTTTCTCTCAAGAAAAAAATAATATTTCTGGAAGGAATTTACTCTGTGTTGTAATTAATACATGTTCTGGAATTGCCTGTGTAAAACACTATGTGTTTCATATAACCAGATTGAATTGCACAGAATTTCTTCCTGCCTTGTATCAAAGCCCTAAATTTAAAGATGCTGTAAAAAGCACTTGCTGGACATGGTCAACATTCCTGTAATACAAGTAGGAAAGTTATCCTTATTCTCCTTCTGTGATTCTGACAGAAATAAAGAAATAATGACTAAATCTATGGATATTGTCGTGGTCAAACGATGTTCAAGCTTCACTAGTGTTGAATCCTTCCTTAATTCTGACTTATGCAAGTTAAAATTGGTCTAAATAAAATCAGTATAATTACCACAAATATGGCAATAAAAGAGATTTTTTTTTTTTGAGATAAATTAAAGACTTGGTCTTCTTTGCAGAAATAAGGACAAGAAAAGACAAAGAAAAAGCTCCAGAATTCTCACCCTATTTATTTTTAAAACTTTTTTTTTTTTCTTTTACCCACCTTTCCCTTACTTCAGTAAAGACTGTCATGCTGAAGGCTTCTTCTGATACTAATGTACTTTGCAATAGGGTCTCTTAGTATGGTTAATAAATAATTCAAATCTTGTAACCCAAGTAGAAAATATTAATATATACATATATATTAACATTTATATGTTATAGAATTGTAATATAATTAGAACTATTTCCTATTCACTGTAGTCTAATACTGAATTTCAAATATAAATCTTTGCTTCATACCATAAAATGAGTTGTTGAGATAACCTTGATTAATGACTTTCAAAAAGAACTATCAAAATATAATTTTAAAACATAATAAAAATCAATTCCATCTGAAATTGGCAGATTCAGGAGCTTCAGCTGAACTAATTTATAATTAGGTTGAGAAACTGGTTAATCTAATAAGAAATTCTTACTCATTGTAGGAGTTAGGAAATGAGTCTTGCTGAGTGGAAAAGACAAAATCTGGGGCAGTTGCAAGATTTCTACCAAAACTCAGTCTTGAGAGTAAAGGGCAGGGAGAATCTATGCAAGTCATCATAATAACAAAAAAAAAACCCACTTTCTTCAAAATAGTATTTATTTTGTCATTTTGATCCAGAAAGTTGTATTTTTTCAGAAAGAAGCCTTTCCTATCACATGGAATAGCTGAGGGGTTAAATCACAAAAAAAGACAAAATATTGAAACATTGAAAGACTTGGGAACTCCAGAAGTACTACTCAGAGAAGTTACTGCATAATTAATCTGTAAATGAGATACTGACCTAGCATCATTTTTCTTCTTACTGTCAGTATATCAAGGTTTATCTAAAATGGAAATTGCATGTACCGAATAATTCCATTACAGAGTTGACATGGTAATATTGCAATACAAAAGTATCCAGTAAAATTTGTTATTGTTATCTTTACAGTGAAAAAATTATTATACTCAGTGTTTCCAGATATTTAATATATTTCATTTGGATTTATTTTCTTTTCTTAATTTGTAACTATATCTCTTTTTTTTCTACTACAGTAAAAAATAATATTCATTAATTCTTCTAAATAGGAGACACTGTTTTTATGGAATGCTACCATGATTTATTCTCCTGAGTTAAAAAAGTCTGCTTCCACACATGAGATTCCTTTCTTCTTCAGCTGAAGAATGCTGATGCATTTATAATCCTTAATTACAGTTTTATAATAGATAAATCCATGGATTATAGCCACAGGTAAGAAAATCTGTTTCTCCTGGTAAAACACTTCGATCTGAACACTTAATGTAATGCAGCTTTCAATCCCCAGAGCAGAAAAATTCCAGTGGTGTTACAAAGAAAATGCAAAAATTATTAATTTTCTTAAACAACTCATTTTTGTCAGCTAATATTACTCCATGGAGAAGGCAAGAAATGCCCTGTTTGTCCTCGATTCTATAAACACTCTTGTAATCTACACTCTTTGGCTAGATTCAACAAATTATTGTGATGGACATTGAGAAGAAGAGGATAAAATTCAAAGAACAGTAATTCAATATCTGGTTTAGTTGTGTAAAATCAGACTGCAGCCAAGGTAGATTTGTACTGCTATCCACACTATCAATGAAGGATTCTCTACCCGTGTTGAAGAGGGAAACAAGATCATCACTTCAACATGTTCCCATGCCTTGTTTGAACATTCAAGTTTTTTCAGCTTTAAGTGACTCATCATACTCAGTCATCAATGACCAGTAGTTCCAAAGTTCACTACCCAGATTTAGCATATATGTATATTTTGGAGGGGTTGGGAAGAGAGGAGGGAGGGTTTCAAGTTGTGAATGCTACTGTTTAGTTCTGTTATCACTTGGGGACATGGTTTAGCGTGAAACATGGCACTAGGAGGCTAAAGGCTGAATTCAGTGATAGTAGTGTACTAGTAAGGTTTTTCCAACTTTAACACTTTTATGATTTTATCTTTCTGTTCTCAAGTGTTTGTCATCATAGTATTTTTCAAACATTGAACGAGGAAGGGTAAGAACTCTTATGACACAACATCCTTTTGGATTATGCTCCATTTAGACACAAAAGATCCCATCAAATTTTCTTCTATTAATCTGCTTATCCAAAATGAGTAAAATTTCTTAAACTGTCTTCCTAATGCAGTACATAATAAATGTTGCTCAAAAATATATTGACTGAGGAAATAATTTATTTAAACATCAGCTATGCACTTAAAAGTAGTTACAGTAATCTCCTTAGTCAAATGTTTGTCAAAAATAGGAAACTGTTCCATTTTAAGAGATTGATGGAAAATTGAACTATAAAAGTCTGTCCGCTCCAATATATCATAATTTTTGAGTTGGAACTAATCTTTAATTACTAAGTAATCTCTGGAAACAAAAGACTCTTAATCATTTTAAGGACAATCACATACAATAGAATTTGCAGAAGAATATTTGTAAGTGTTCCATTTAGGTCTAAATAATCTTGCCTTAAGAAGATATTCAGCTTTAAAAAAAGGCATGGGTAATACTGTCACTAAATGCAGTATCCAATAATCAAATTTTGGCATTAAGATATAACTATCATTATTTAATATACATTAAATATACATTGAAACACATTTAGCTTTTTTTATTTCTTTGCAGTTCTCACACCTCAAGATTTATAGTTGATGACTTATTTTTTCCTTAGTTGTTAACATCCAGCATTGTTTTCCTACTACAGAAGATTATTCTTAAGCATCAGTTTCTTTATGAACTACTTATTTTCAGGCTGTTTCCCCCACCTTCTGCAAAATGTCAGGTTTTGCAATTGAATTAAGTTAAAAGTTTTGACTTTTGCACAGAATGACAAGTCTTCAGTGTCCTTTGAATGTAATTACTGGATGGGTAGGTAGCATAAGATAATACATCCCTTTTACTAACATGAATTGTAGATGACAAAAGAATTCCTCCTCAGAGAATTTCTTTCTAAATTACTTTCAGTTCATTCATTACATAGGATCTTTGTTCAGGAGATGTGTATGACAGCTGATTAAAAAATCTCCTCCCGATTCCTTCTTATTTAATTTCAATAACATTAGATTCAGAAAGGGGCAATAATTATTTCAGCTGAACCTGAACAGATTTCAAATCTTAATTATAGACTATGGAACACACCCCTGTCTCTCAAACAAGGAAGGAATATGACTGTTTTGAAAACCCATTGCCGATCTATTTTTTCCTATTTACTGACACAGCAGATACTGTGACCACCTTTCTGAATATTTAAGTTATAATTTATCCAATATTTATAATGTAAAGCATGCATGCCATCTGGATGTTTTCATGTCATCCTTGAAGCTGAATCAATATAATTTGCTTAGAACAGTTGCTACAGCATACAGATCACTTGAAATATGAATGGTAAAAGTGTAGGAAATGACAGCTTTGGATCATGTAGCTCAGCTGCTCCAGACTTCGAGCACATCCTGTCTGATTTTTTTTGTTC
The DNA here is from genome assembly GCA_013401135.1 of Cettia cetti. Classification (NCBI taxonomy): domain Eukaryota; kingdom Metazoa; phylum Chordata; class Aves; order Passeriformes; family Sylviidae; genus Cettia; species Cettia cetti. Next base: position 8,726 of record VZUI01056608.1, on the reverse strand, counting down.
AGATTTTTTTGTTTTGGTTTGGTTTTTTTTTTAAGTAGAAATAAAATGTTTTCTGAATTCAGTGGGAATATTCTTATACATGTACTGTGTGGAAAGAATAGAGAAATAAGGTCATATTCCTCACCATTGGAGATGGGGGAAGACGAAACTCCTGACTGTTTTAATGCAAGTTTGCCTATGTGAGAAACTCTGAATTTAGCATTAATAATTTATTTGTTTCCCAGTAAAAATTTTTTGCAAAATTACTAAAATGCAGCTAAGATCCTCTTAGCTTTTCCAGTAGAATCCACAAATCAGTGCAGTATTCAATAACTTAAGGCATTTTACTAGACCTACCACTTAGCAGCAAGTATAATTCTTTGAAAATAATAATTTAATCTCACTTCTAACTAATAGCCCCATAAACTAATCAGCTGGTCTGCATCTGTGAATATCATATTACTGATTTGTCTTTGAGAAGAGTAGAGGATATTTGAAAAATCTATCATCTGGAGTACTGTATTTGTCCATTAATAAGAGTTTCACATTTTGATGAGGTTACAGACTTTTTGTACTAACTGAAATTGATGATAAGTGAGGCCATTCAAAGGAGATAATTTTTGAGTTTCATTTAGGGAAGTGGCACTCAACTTTTAACTGCTGAGGAGCATGCAGCTGTTTAGGAAGGTTTCTCTGTGATTTCTTTCACACTTTTAAGTTCCTATGCCAAATTAATTCTTTTTTGTTGTTGTTTCTTCTTCACCCATTAATTGGTAATATTTTTCTCAGCAAATACTACTGTTTCTGATGTTTAAAACCAGAGGTACTGCATGGACTACAAATGATTTTTCAAGAGATCTTAAGTACCATTAAGAGAGTGGCAACAACCTAAGTCTTCTTTTCATTTTACCTTTTTTTTTTATGCTTATCTAGACCTAAAACTCTGTTATAAACAAAACTTTTTCCTGAGTTATCTTATGTTTATGAAGCTGATAGCTGTGATCATGCCTGCAGTACTATATCCAGGTCTGAGCTACACAGTACAAGGCACACACGGACACACCTGATAGAGTTCAACAAAGGGTCACAAATATTATGAAGAAAGTGAGGAAAGGCTAAAGGAGCTGAGACTCTTCAGGCTAGAAAAGGAAAGGTTCAGGGAGATCTCATCAATGAATGTATATAAATACCTGAAGGGAGGTTGCAAAGAAGTTCATGGAATCATAGAATAGTTTTGGTTGGAAGGGATTTTATTTGTCATCTAGTCCAACTTCCCTGTAATGAGTAGGGACATCTTCAGCTAGGCCAGGTTCCTCAGAGCCCTGTCCAACCTGATCTTCAACATTTCCAGGGATGGGACATCTACTGTCTCTCTCTTGTCAGCCTGTTTCGGTGACTCACCACACTCATTGTTAAGACATTCATCCCCATGTCTACTCCTTTTTAGTTTAAAACCTTTATCCTATGTCATATTGCTATAGGTCCCATAAAAAATCTGTGCCACTCTTTCTTATGAGCCCCCTTCAAGTATAGAAAGGCCACAGCAAGGCCTTCCCAGAGCCTTCTCTTCTCCTGGATCCAGTTAGGAACAACCACAACTCAGTCTTTCATGATAGGAGACATTTTCCATCTCTCTGATTATTTTTGTGTCTCTCGTCTGGACCTGCTCCAATAGATCCATGTCTTGACTGAGGGCACCAGAGCTGGATGCAGTACTCTAGGTGGGTCTCATGAGAGAGGCATAGAGGGGGAGAATCACCTCTCCTGACATCTTGGCCAGGCTTCTTTTGCTGCAGTCTACAATGCAATTGGCTTTCTGAGATGAAAGAACGTATTGCTGGCTCATATCCAGCTTTTCATCCACAAGCAGCCTCAAGTCTTTCTCCACAGGACTGCTCTGAATCCCTTCATCCTCTGGACTTCTATTGATACAAGTGGTTGCCAAACCCTGGTGCAGGAGCTTGCGCTTGGTGTTGTTGAGCCTCATGAGGTTCACTTAGGCCAAGTTCTCAAGCTTATCCAGATCCCCCTGGATGGCATTCTTTCCCTCAGGTGTGTCTGATGCCTTGGGAAGGCTGGCCTGAAACAGAGACTGGACAGAGCTGGAAAATAAAGTAGATATTTATTGAAAGGCCTCTAGGACACACCTTGGGCAGGACAGGGCCTGACCAGGGCAGACTAAAAATGATAGCAAAAAAATGGCTGCCTGATCACAAGATCTTACATTTTTATAAGTTTTGGTTATAGTGGGGTTTAATTGTCCAATTACAGTTTCAGGTTGTGAGGTCTCATCCTTCTTGTTTCTCACTTCATTCCACTGTTGCTTTGCTGTTCGGCTGAAAGTTGTCCTTGGTCTTCAGCAGGAAAAGAATTTGTTTTGTCTACCTACTCTGTGAAGAAAGCTTACTGGAACCTAATATGAGGCTCAGAAGAAGCAGCACAGTACCTGAAAATACCTAAGAAGCACAGAATCTGTAAAACATGAAAGTTAAACCTTAAGGCATCATTTCCCCCCTTCAGAGGCTTGACAAGGCCTTTTCCTTGTCAAGTGCCTATTCTAAATATCTACTAATAATAAGTATTCAATAACGAATAAGTATCTAACAATAGTAAACAGCTAACAATAATAAAGGCATGCCTAAAGGCATCATGTCACTGATACAAATCAACTTGATGTAATCTGCAGACTTGCTGAGGATGCATAGATCCCAGTGTCTATGATGAAAGTATTAAACTATACTGATCCCAAAGATAGAGCCAGTCTCTGATAGTTAATGACAGGACCACTGGTAATGGGAACAAACTGAAACAGGAGAAGTTCATCTGAACATCAGGAAACACTTTTTGACTTTGAGGGTGACTGAACACTACTGCAGGTTGCCCAGGGAGATTGCGGAGTCTCCAGTCTTGGAGATACCCAAAAGCTGGATAGACATGGTCCTGGGCAGCTGGCTGTGACTCTTCTTCAGGGGTTGCAAATTATTATCTCCAGAGGTCCTTTCCAACATCAACCACACTGATTCTGTGATTCTGGAACTCATGATAGTCCATTCTTCCCTCTAAAATGCTCTTAAATTGTTAATGTTCATGTGCAAAATTACAATTGGCCTCTGGTCCTCTCAAAAAGTCTTCCATTTATTTTCAGACATGGCAGAAACTCAGTCTTCCAACACAATTATGTGTCAAAGCTATAGGTTTCCTCAACTTTTCAGAGTACAAATTTTGCGTTTCAATTATGCCCAGTTCTTTATTCAATCCATTTTGAGGGTAGTACTGCTTTTGCACTTTAATTCCCTGCTCTTTTAGCAAGGAAAAAGAGCAGTGTCGTCTTTCTCAAAACTGGTTCTTGAATTCTCCTAAAGGCTGGTTGTCTTCAGGAATCATACCCATGCAGACCTCATGTCACCTGTGCAACAAGACTTCTCAACAGAAGCAGGCAGGCCTGTACTGTAAGTTGAAGTTTTCACAGAAACAGTTACGTAGGATGAATTGTATTTAGAATAATGGTCTAGAGAGGCACATTTGTGCAACAGCTGGATCATAAAAATTTATATAGGAAGTCTGACCACAGAGAAAAATTTAAATAAGATTCTTCTGTATCGATTACCTTAATAACCTTCTTCTTTTCTGTTCCATAGATGATCAGGTACTCAGGAGGATTCTACAGGAATTAATGCATGACTGTCTCATAAATTCTCTCCAGGGCAGCCCTTTGTACACACTCTGTTCAAAAAAAGCTTCTAACAAGTCTTCTGCACAGTAACATTTGTTGCTAGAGCTGTACTGGATTACCATAGATAGACTTTTAAACCCAGACTGCATACCCTTTTTTTCCTCATTTCCTGCTTCACAGAAGGAGGTCAAGAAGAACACAGATGGAGACAGAACCATAGCTATTAGCAGCTAGCTCTGTGTTAAAATTGCAGGGTAGAAGTATTTTCAATGTGCTGTCAGAGTTATTCCCAGCACTGTTTTTAAGTGTGAATGTGAATATATAGGAAGGAAGTGCTGTCAAATATGTTAAGGTTTCTATGTTACTATCGCCAGTTAGATTCTATCTAGAGAGAGTTCTATACCGTGTTCACAAACACACAATACTATATAAATATGCAACCTATTTTTGTCTCTTAGGAGACAAAACCTTTAATCTATGTCTTGTAGGCTTTGTTTAATAATAAACTAGGTTTAAATGGTCTGCAGGTTTAAAGGGGAAGCTCTCTCTATTTCTAATATTTTGGAATTCAGCGAGTACTACTTAAATATTACTTTTATTATTTCATTAACTGCTTGAAGAGAAGAGTTTAAAATTATGTATTTTGATCCCCTTTCTGTTTTATTACCAAAAAATGAATTTTTCTGAGATGCCAAAGAAAACAGTCAGCTGTTTACAAGTTCCATCATTTGACAGTATAAATATTTGAAAACGATTATTTTCATTTCCTTTTAAATCATAGGCAAGAAAATCTCTTGATTTCCTCTGGGGACCTTCTGGTGACTCTGAGATCTCAATGTTAATACTCTTCTTTTCTTCCTTTCTTCCTTATTTTTTTCTGTAGTTCTGTGTCAGAATAACATGCTATGGTATAAGAGCTCAGCAGAATGATTATTTGAGGACAAGGAGTATCCACATTGTACACCCTGGAATATAGCCTCAAATTGTGTAGGAATGTTTAAGGGTGCAAAGCTTGCCGGAGGAATGGAAGGAACTGTAGATGGTAGAGGAAACTAAAGTTGGTGCAATCACATCAGTAACTACCCTTCTGCTGCAGCAAAGAATAGCTGAACCAAACTATTCTTGCAACCATATTAAAACAAACTTGGACTTTGAAAGTCCCAAACAGAGAAAAGGAGAGCAAAAATAACCATTATAGATGAGTAAGAGTCTAGAATTAAAGGTTTCATTGATTGTCTAAACGATAGTAGTGTAAATGTGTCACAAAATCTTTTTTTATTGTCTTGGTTTAAGATAAATTAAGGGGTGGACACTCCAAAATTAGTTACCTCCCCTTCAGTTTTAATCAGTCCCTTTCCACCAATAATGAGAAATAAATTCTAGAAGATATAAGGGGAAAAAAATAAAAATTTACTAAAAAAGCCCTGAAATAGCAACATGAAAGAAAAATAATAGTAATAATTATCTGTTACAAAGAACAAAGAGAAACGCAAAATGGCAGAGAAACTTGTCACCCAAGATGGCGCCCGCTGAGACAGCTGTGTGTGGTGAGACAAAGACAAAGATGGTGGAAGCCCTCCTTCCTCTTACCCCTCCAGCAGCTAAGATGGAAAGGCAGCTGGCACATTCCAGAGGCTGAAATTCAGTCAACAGCTGAAACACATGGAGAGACTTCATCTTGTCCCTAGCAGAAGGAGCAGGCAACCAGGAGGGATGACTCGGACTCTGTGCCTTTCCAGTTCCACTGGGTGCTGCTGGCAGGATGGGGCGACTGTACGGAGTAGTTGTAGACTGGTACTCATGGAATTTACCATGTAGCAGTCTAGGACTCCAAAGTGCAACCTCTTGGAAAAACCTGCCTGAAGCAACCCCCTAAAAAAAACCCCAAAACCCCACACCCCCAACACACACGCACAAAGAAAAAAACAAAGCAAAACCAAAAACATAACAAAACAACAAAGGGAAGCCTTCACTCACACTGCCTCAGCTTTCTCTTCCTGCAGAATGAAAGGGAAATAGCAAGAGCCAAGAGGAAATAGAGACTCTCCCTTGAGTGTCCCAGCCTTAAAAACATTTGTACAACTCAGCCCCACAGTTCCATTCATGGCTGCGCTGCTGCATCTTAACAAGACACTAACAGATAGGACACAAACAATAGTAATTTGGGGCACAGATAGATATGCAATACAATAACGTTTTAGGTTACCCAGGATGTTTATGATGTTTTTAGTTAAAAGTTCTGATTTTTTTTCACTTGAAACTAAAACATTATTCCAAATAGAACTAACCACAGATGGTGCATTACTTTAATTTTTCTGCCTTCTGAAAATACAGCAACAATACATATGTCTTTCCTTTATGATCAATGGAAAGGAAAATTCCTGCCACTTCACTTCTTGAGCAATCTTAGAAACCTCTCTGTGGAAAAGCTTATGTGGAAAATGCAGCATGAATTTCTGAGTTCCTTCTAAAAGCCAAGGTAAGCAACCTCTTCCTAACCAGGTAGTAGGACTCACCAAAAATATAGAATAGCTTAGTACCTGTAAAGTAGTAAAGGCTTGACTGCCTTCCCTCTCATAAGGTGGTCCAGTTGGGTGACAGCTGTAGCAGCCAAATTAATTATTTAAAGCTGCTACTAACATGGCATATATTAATTAATGCCAACTGAATTAAATAAATGCAAATATCATAGACAGAAGTTTCCAGTTGCTAATGCACTTTTGGCTACTATTCCCTAATAAAGAAAATTAATAAATTAAATTATGCATATTCTTTCAAAAATATCATGCTGTTCAATTCATATTACAAGATTGCTAAAAAAAAAAAGGCTTGATTATGAAGCTAATTAAAGTCTCATTAGATACACAGAGAGGCTATCTTTGGCTACAGAACTATATTTTAGCAACTACTTATATTGCTGTCTAGTGTACTCAAAACATCATGTCATCTTTGCCATATCTTGCACAGCTTAAACATCTGAACATGGTGTTATATTTTGAAAAAAAAATCCTAACAATTCTGTGATGAAATTACTGCAAAATACAGTTGCTTTACCTCCAATATTTATTAGGATATCTGGGCTTTCTTTTTTTGAGGGGTGGGTGTAAGATATATGGAAGGAAGGGGAAATCTAGTTTGATATGACAGACCCCAGTAATTCTAAGAATTAAAGCCTTATTGGAGTTCAAGCCTACCCTCATTTTCAGAGGTAACATTCCAGTATACCTACATTTTATGCACTCTTTTATGGATAAATGCACAGAAGAGAGGAGATATATAAAAATAGGCAGATCCAATCTCTCAGTGACATTAACAGAGAATAGGTCAGATGGTTACATCTAAAAAGCTGGTTCACTGTTCAGTCCATTCAGATTGACTTTTTGCAAATTACATTAAAAAGTAAATTTTTTTAAAGTAATCAACATTAGAAATTTGAATTTATGATGACAAAGTTATAAAAGTATATCTGGCTAACTGGTGAATGTACTCTTTAGATATTAATAAATCTCTGTTGAAAATCATCAGTGATTGACAGTGTTTACAGTGAGTAGTGCAGGTGCAAAGCTGAACTATGTCAGCTTAGGCTCATGATTCTTCTATGACTCTCTTGCTTGAAAAGAGCATGATGGGCCCTCGCTGTACCAACAGAGCTATGGTGTGCCAGACAATTTTTGAGTGACTTCTCTTTCAAGGCAACCCCACCATAAACTAACATCACTGAATGCTTAGCTGCTATTAAAGTGAAATTGTGAATTCAAGCAGTTATTTCCTAGCCATCAAGGATTTCAATAAAATGTGATGCATGATCTGAACCACTCCACAACCCTAGGGAATCAGTGACATTTGTACAGGCACAGGAGTCATGGAAAGAGACTGTAAATACCATCCAATAGCAAAGGTGAGCTTGACTGAACTTTGTAAATTAATATTATTGCCTTTGTTAAGTTCAGTAGGTGAAAGGAAGGAAGAACAATAATGATTTTATTAAATTTTACTTACCCTGTTCCTTGCACAGAGTAACATAATTGAATTAATCTTTCTTAACAGAAGCCTGATAGGACATTATATCCCTTTTAGGAAACATGAATCCCTTCCAAACCTTAGGTATTTGCTCTTCCTAAAATCAAAATGTTTGTTTGTTTGATTTCATTGCTCAGAACATTAATTTAAAATCTATTGTTTTCTTATAGCTTTGCTAAATTTTAATACTCTGTGGATCTAGATTGCATCATAACAAATGAACAAGAACACCATAAGAGAAGCATTTTAAATACAGCTGTAAATTCATAAAATTCATAAATATTTGTGTTCAAATATCTTTTGCTCTCTTTTTTATTATTATTTTTTATCAACTTCTGAAGATCCAAGATGTCAAACAGGTGTGCTGTTTTTCCAGTCTCTGCTTCTTAACGGCTGAAAATCTGGGATTCATTAATCAACAGCAGTTTATTTTTTCCTTGTTTCTTTTAATTTCTGTCATTATAATCCAGTATCATTGCACATTATGCGCTGGAAAAATTATGATACATACCTAAATTACTAAATTATACTTAAAATATACTAAATCACATTATGACATTATATTTACAATGATGAAATTATGTTTGCAAACTCACCACATCAATTAATAACAGTATCAAAATGAACATCCATAGCTTGATTTGTAATATATAATATTATTCCAGGATTTTAATTAAATTTTTTTTATTCTCCTTTTTTAAAAGCTAGTCAAGAGAAGTGGGGATGCAGAATTTGTTTTATAGGTTTTAGATATAAGTTTAGGATTTTTATTATAACTTTTGTGTAGTTTTAGTTACCCTGGTGTGAGGCCCATACCTTGGAATTTGTTACTATCATAGTTTGATAAGGGTTTCTATGACAACTCTGGTCTCTGCCCAGAGACTGTTCCCCATTGGTTCTTTTATGTATTCTTTTTCCCTTTGTCCATCATGGAATTTACCTCCAAGGTCAAGTTGCCCTCGGAGAAGATTCAGCCAGCAGCTGGCACAGTGTCTTTTAAGACCACTCCCAAGTTACCTTTGATTTGCTAGTGTTTAGGTAATTTTGTTGGCAT
>VZUI01056604.1:0-69101 GCA_013401135.1 Cettia cetti | reverse complement strand
AAAAAAAATCAATCAATAAATACGAACAACGGAGACACGAAAACTAAGGGAAAAAGAGGGGGGAGAGGGGAAGGATTAAAGAAAAAGGGGAGCAAAAAATCGGGGGGAAAAGGAGGGGGAAGAGGGGAAGGATTAAAGAGAAAAGGGAGCAAAAAAGGGAGGGCAAAAAGGGGGGGAAAGGATAGGGGTTGAAAGAAACAGGCAATGAAAAATGAAAAAAAAGGAGGGACATAAAAAAGGGGGACATGAAGAAAGGGGGGATTAAAATAAAAAGGAAAAGGGGGATACAAAAAAATGGGTTCACACAAAAAAAAGGAGACAGGCACAGAAAAAAGAAGTGGATGACATAAAAAAAACAAAGGGAGGGGACAACAAAACCCCTCTAATCTCTAATATGAGATTTCAGCCACAGCTGGCAAGTTGGTGGCTGGGTGTCTCCACTGGGACTGCAGAGGATGTTAAAAAAGAATATTTTAAAAAAATTAAATCTGTGTTTATTTCAGAAAAAATCACTTCCACCAGAGGAAGGCGATGAGTTTGAACAAGGAATCATGTGGGACAGCTGGTCCTTTCCCCAGGGTCCCCCCACCTCGCTGGGTGCTGCTCAAGGGGTCCCCCCATTCCCTGGTTGGGAGAATGTAGCCAGAGGTCCTTCCCTCATTGCAGATCCACCACTGTCCCTCAGCAGCTGGTCAGCTGAGTCATAGTTCCCTCCTCCAGCATCCAGCTGCATGTGTCACTTGGCTTTTCCTTTTTTCTTGAGGGGGGGACACAACCAGTGCTTACAGCACCCCCTTTTAAAGCATCAAAAACCCAAGAGCCAGAATTGTGACTGCTCTGACCCCGGCAGCACAGGAGCACCACACCTGCCTCAGGCAGCTGTTATTCAAGCACCAAATCTGAGTCTTGCTTATGTAAATTGTGGTATTATCTACTATGGCTGCTGTTCTCCCTCATGGTCTGTGTCTGGGCAGAGATATTTGCAGTAGGCATCAAGGTAAAAAGCCAATTAAAAGATAGGGAATACTGTTGGAGTATGAACCCTCCTGGGCCACATTCATACAGGCCCAGGACTGCCTAGAAATGTGAGGATTGAATAGAGCTTTCAGAAGAACTAAAATATACAAATCTACACAGACATGAGGTAGAAATGCAAGTTTAGTTTTAAATAAATAGAGGATTTCAAGTGCTTGTATTATCTAGTAAGAGAAGCCCTAAAGCCTAGTTTAAAGTTCAAGTAACTGCCTTTTGCAAAGTTAGTTAAATTCTAGTCATAACAAAAATAATGTAGCCTTGCTAGATAGAACAGATAGAGCTGTAGACGTAGAATTTATGTAAGAATTTGCGTTTGCCTTTGTATGTTAATGTTGGCATAGGCTAAGTCCAACACCATTGTAAGAAAATTCATATAAGTACCTAATTAGCTAAAAATAGAATAAAAATACACTACTCTAAGAACACACACACACAAAGGATTCACAAAAACACCACACTGTTGTTCCTACTGCTGCCACTGTTACTGATAAGATGCTCATGGGACACAAACTACTGCTGCCTTTACTGCAGCTGTGGCTGGGGCTTCTGCTTGAGGCTTAGGAACTTGATGTTACAAGGCTTCTACCTACTGCTCTGGGCTCTGATAACTTTGCCTTCATGGGACTGATTTAATGCAATAAAGGACTTCTTTTACAACTACCCAAGTTTTAGTCTTCAAGGAAAATGCCCAAACCTCTCGGTGTCAGAGCACAACTCAGATGTTTTAGCACATGATTTTCACTCTTTGCTGTGGTCCTACAAGATCCTTGATGCCGCCATGGTTGCCCTCAGCACTGGCACCAGCAGCCCAGCTGACACCAGGGTCCCATCCTGCTGTTCACCTGCAGTCTATCCCAGCTGGGACAAGCCTCCTTCCCACTGCATCCTGCCTCCACTTCCTGTCCCCCAGCTCCTCATGGCACTAAGGTGACCAGCCTAAGCACTTCTCAGCATCCATAAGAACTTCTGTTTTGGCACCCCCTTTGCACAAGGACAGGACAGACTATTTCAAACAAAGCAGGCATTATGGATGTTCTTTCCAAGATGAAGCAGAGGTTAAACACTCAGAGGTCACTGCACTGCAGCCTCCACATTCAGCTGGCTTTTCCTGGAGGGCTGGCATGCATCCCCAGGGTCTCCCTGCCTCCTGCTTGCAGGCTTGCAGCCTGTTCCAGCTGCTGGAGGGCAGGCAGGGGCAGGGCAGGAGGTGGGGGGTGGCCTCCATCAGCCCCCAGAAGGCACCTGCCTACCCCTGAGAAGGGCTGGAGGCACAGCACCACACTGCCACAGGCACTGGCCTGTCCTTCCCATCTGACAGCTGGGAAGTTTGGCACCTTTTCCAATCAGTCCAGGATGGAGCAAACTTTCCAAGCCAGGGGCCAGATGAGAGGCATAGCCAGCCTTTCCCACCATGTGCTGCTTGTCCCTTTGGCTTGACTCCTGCTCTGCAGATGGCTAATAGGGCAGGAGGTCCAATCCCACTCTCAGATGGATACTCTAAGGGCAAATAAAAGAACTTGAAGACACAACTCACCTTTTTCTCTACTGCTCTCAGCCCTAGCTTCACTGGCCAGACTCCAGCAGTCTCAAGTGCAAGGATTCCCATTTGCCTTGGGAGGTTACTGGCCAGGATGCCAGGACCCCTGGACACCCCAGGTCAGCACAGCCCTGAGACTGTCCCACTCCTGCCCTGCTGTGCCCTGGGTGCACCAGGAGAGGCCTAACTCTCCCTGGCCTTTTTCAGGGAGCTCAGGCTGCTGCAGGTCTGCACCCTTGTCAGCAAAACTGTCAGAGCTGCCATGTGCCTGCAGCTCACAGGACTTCCCTCAGCAAATTGTTCATGACATGTCTATGTCCTCCTTCAAGGTGGAGAGGAAAGTAAGGAGCATGGAAAGTCCAAGACCACAAGTAAAGATTTTGCAATTTCCTTTATTCCCACCAAAACAAGCACAGAATCTCTTTTTAGTTTAATTTAAAAAATTTGCTGTGCTATCACTGGCAAGAACTGGAATGATTTTGAGTCTTGAGATAGGTCCTTCCAATTCCAGGAAACTGTAAACGGCCCATCCCAGGATATATTTATTGTAGCCTGCAGATCAGAGCACTTGCTGGGATTACATCATGCCAGCTGGGCAGAGTTTCAACATTTCTGACATTCATTCTCCTGCATGTGCTTCAACCAAAGTTCCTTTCTGTAAAACAGGCATTTATAAGAAATGGAAACAGCTTGCAGCATGCCCTGCACTCTCACAGCTTCTGACCCAGAAGCTGCTAGTTTTGGTTGTCTGTCTTGGCAGCTTCTAAGGCTGATACTCCATCCCTGCTCCTGACAAAAAAAAAATCACTCTGCATTAACCCCTCACCACCTGGACAGCCCTTGGGAAGAAGGGGCATTTTCTGCCCACAGATGACCTCTGTCACCAAACTGTGACAGCAGTTGGGTGATCCTTAGTGGGGAACCATGATGGTGAGGTTAGAGGAACGGTTCTGCACCCATTTTTTATGTCCCACTCCAAAAAGGAGGGTTTGTTTCTGAGTTGATGAAGAAAGGGGACAGAGGCAGGTGTATGTGTGTGTAGGGGCAGGGAATTAGAAGGGGCTTGAATTAGAGCAGGTTTCTCTTAAAGCAGGTAGAAAAGAGGAACAAACAGACCTTCACAGAGTGGGGTCTGGAAGGGCTGTTGAGGCCTGGTGTGCATGGGAAGGTCCTGATGCAAAAATGGAAGGAAGCAGCCAGGGCCACGAGGAAAGAGATAAGAGGCTCCCTCTCACTGTGCTCCAACTCTTCCCCTCCACAAACCCCTGCTCCATCCTGTGGTTGTTCACTCCCTCCCACCCCCACAAATACTGCCTGGGCATGTAGACCTGGGGCTCTGCTGCCTCCCTGGGCTCACCACCAAGTCACCAGAGGCAGCTTTCTGTGGCAGCCCCCAACCCCATCTCTCCCTGTCTCCATCTCCCCATCTCCCCATGGTCAGAGCACAGATTCCCCATTGTGGACCTTCTCCCCTGGCTGGGTTCACAGGGGAAGGGAAAATCTTCAAAACAAAGACTGTCATGAGCACTTGGTATAATGCTCAAGCTCCTTCCCCCAAGACATCTTAGAGATTTAGAACCTGAGGCTCACCTGGAGGTGAATGCAGCTCTTCAGTCTGTACCCACATCAGCAAGCATGTCTGCACTGAAGTGTGCTGGTTTTCTGCCCCTCACCTTCCAGCTTCTCCAAGTGTTTCTGGATGTTTGGAGCCTCAGGTTCACCCCATGGTGCAGGGGTTCTATATTAACCATGATTTCTTTCATATAGCACAGGACCAGAGCCATCCTGAGCTGCTTAAACAAGCAGAGCAATGATGCCAAAGAAAAAAGACCCATGTTTGAGCCTCTGCATCTGATCCATAACCCTCCCTCCTTAGAGGCCATGCCATGAGCTCCATGGCTGATGTCATCCAAGTAACATTTTTTGCATCATTTAAATTACAAGTCTTCTTATGAGCTCCTTATCTCAGGGCACTGGCTGAGAGGGAGAGGTACGTGTTATGGGATAAAAAACACAACTTGCTGGAGGATCAGTTTGGGATTGAATTTGGTTTTAAGTAAAGACACTATTAAATATTACTTCTGCATTCTACAATCTTAGACTTGGGATCCTCCTGGATCAAGTAAATGTGATATGTCAGTGATCTGCTTCTCTGTGTCTCAGCTTACTGATAACACAAGGGAATTGGCAATTCATGGGGGGAATATGAAAAAAAAATGGTGTTCAAGATAAGACACCTGTGAAAGAAAGTGGGAGCAGGGCTATGATTCTGCAGAGAATAAAGATGTTGACATTATGGAAATTCTTGGGTGATTAATGGGTGGAGCAGAAGGGCTTTATGGCCAACCATTTATTGACTCCCTGAGATTATTCCTTCATTATACTTTTATACATGACAAATTTCAGTGCATATTCTTGCTACATTAGGTAAGCTGCTGAAAGGGTGCTGTAGTGGGATAAATGAGAGGAAAGAGTTACTTTAATGAGGAGAAGGCTTTGTAAGCCTAGCATAAGGGAGTCTGACACACAATAACATTGTGAAGACATAAGTTGTTATTTCCTGGTATCAGCAGAAAGATAGCAAAAAAGGAAACAAACATAAGGCATCCTAGGCTGGGCAGGTCCTGCTCCATGAAAATGTGTCATGCAGATGTGGGACAGGACACAGATAGAAAGGTCACTTAAGTTTCCTTATATAGAATCTCTCTGGGTTTAAACCGGAGGAGAGGAGATTGAGGGGTGGGGCTGTTAACTTTCTTTCATGCATTTCTACTATAGGGCTATTTATGTGGTGTCTGGTGTCAATTCCTGACAAGATACACACTAAAATGCCAGTAAGTGTCTCAAGAGTACTGAAGTCATGGATAAAAAAAAAAAAAAAATTACTGTTCAAAATTCAGTCATTTAAGGTGTTTGATACATTTGGTGTGTGCAGACCTTGGCCCATGAAACCAGGAAGCTCAGAATTCATTTTTTCTAAAGCTGTGTGAGTTGTGAAAGCAAACCATGGGAGCTTGTAACTCAAAAGCAATAAGCATAATTTTCTTGTCAATATTTGGCGTGACTATTTTTGTAGATGACGTTTACACTGAAACATCAAATATCTTCTGTCTTCTATTTTTTCAGGCTACCTGTATGTTAGCTTCTATTTGTCTAGTAATATCTAGTATCTCTCCTTCTTTGATTATTTAATTTACCTAATATGTTGTATCTTTACCTATGGTTAAATCTCAGTGGTGAATGGTGCCTCCCTCAGCACAAAGACTTGACTGGAGGATCCTACCACAAGTTGTGTCAAGCAGACAAAACACATTATTTAAGAGAAAGCATGGGACTTCTACAGGGTGTTTCTGTGCAGCTAAAACCATGTTGAGACTTTTCTTTCATCTTTGTATTACAGGAAGAAAACTTGCCAGAGCAGGCAGTCAGTGTAGTGGTGTCACACTTCTGTCTCAGCTGCCCATGCATCTTTCTACCTCTCTCCCAATATAAATTCCTGTTGCATATGACTACAAATCTTCCTGGAAATTATGGAAGTAATTAAAAATGCTCTAATATTCTGCTGCATGGAATGAAAATCTAATCTCCCTGCCACAGAGTTACAGTGGATTGAAGTGAAATCCTGATGGTTTCAGTAGGCTTCTGTCATGCTGCCATTTCCCTTCCTCAGGCTTCATCCAAGAGGGATAAGAGAAGACAATACCATTGGTCACCATTTATCATAGAAACACAGAATCCCAGGGTGTTCTGGATTGGAAGGGACCTTAAAGGAGCCGGCACCTTGCAATAAGGACACCTTCCACCAGACCAGGTTGCTTCAGGCCTCATCCAACCTATCCTTGAACACCTCCAGGGACAGAGCATCCTCTCTGGGCAACCTATTGTAGGGCATCACCACCCTCACAGGGAAGAATTTCTTTTTTCCGTGGTTTGCTTTCACAACTCACTCAGCTTTAGAAAAAAGTGAATTCTAAGCTTCCTGGTTTCATGGGCCAAGGTCTGCACACACCAAATATATCAAACACCTTAAATGACTTAAAAATGTCTAATCTGAACCTATCCTTCTCTCAAGCGTGAAGCCATTCCCCTCTGTCCTGCTGGGGGCCACGTGTCTACCTGGCCCACGCCGGTCCCTGGTTTAGGTGCACCATGATGTGCACAGGAATTGCTTTGGCGACTCCGCCGCCTCTTCCTGGAAAGGGTGCTAGGTCCCTCTGTGCGAAGGGGGCAGGATATCTCTGCGGGACGGGGGCTGGATCCCGTGGGGGGACGGGGACTGGGTCCCTCCTTGGGACAGAGGCTGGATCTCTCCGTGGGACAGCGACTAGACGCCTCCGTGGGACAGGGGCTGGGTCCCCGTGCGGCTCGGTGCCGTATCCGCCCATGGGACGGTGCGGATGGCGCGGGGGGAGCGCGGGCGGGCGGCGGGGCGGGGCTCGTAGCGGGGCAGCCGCGCCCCCAGAGCCGCTGGTGCTACAACAGCGTGATTTCCCCGAAGTGATGCTGCGGCGGCCGCCAATGGCGGGCGCGTCCACCCCTCTCCGCGGCGCGGATTGGCCGGGCGGCGGCCGGGCCCGGGCGCGGGGAATCCCGGAGCCGCCGCGTTATACCCGCGGGCGCGGCCGGCGGCAGCCAGAGCCGGGCGGCGGGCGGCGGGTGCGCGTCGGCCGGGGACACCGCTGGGCACCGCACGACACAGCCAGGTGGGTCTTGGTGCAGCCTATCCTAATTCTACCCTATCCCATCCTAACCCTATCCTATATCCCATATCCTATATCCTATATCCCATATCCCATATCCTATATCCCATATCCTATCCCACCGTTAGCCGCCCCCTTTGCGCAGCGCGGAGGTTCCAGGAGAAGGCGCCCCGCGGGGTCCCTGGGAGCGGTGCCGGGGGCACGGCGCCCCTCAGCTCTGCTCGTCGAGGGGCGGCAGCGCCGGCCTTCGTGCGGAGCAGCTCCGGCGCGGAGCGGGCGCCTCGCTCCGGCCGCCGTCGGGGTGGGCACCGCGCATCCTCCTGCGGGCAGCGGCCCTCGGAGGGGACAGGCTTGGGCGGGCAGCACACCCCGCGGGGCCGGGCACGGCTCCGCTCCGCCGATCAGCCCCGGGCGGAGCCGGCGGCCCGAGCCCCGCTGCTCGGGGCAGCCCTTGGCAGACCCTCGCCCGGGGCGGGCGCTTTCCGGGACCTCGTCCCTCCCCCGCCAAGCGGGTTGCTGGTGAAAGTTAAAACCGCGTTCTTTGGGCCATCTTGGGCTGCGTATCTTGGAAAAACACCGCAAACAGGAAATTATTTGTGCAAAGGAAGCGCTAGGAGGGCCGGTCCTTGCGGGGGCAGCGTCGGGCGCCGCACTCTAGGACGGGTCGTGGTGGAATTGGGGATACCCACCTGCAGCAGGACCGCTGCCCCCTACCTTGCGCAACTTCATTAATAATAAACTTTTAAGAAGAGGATTTTGCAGTCGGTGCCTCTCGGTGGCGGTAGAGCGGGGGGACACCCGCGCCCAGTCGCGGTGCTGGTGGGAGGCTCCCTCCCAGAACCGGGCTCGGAACAGGGCTCGGAACAGGGCTGTCCCCGGCCTGACCGGCCCCACGCAGAGCTCCCTACGCAGCAGGGGCTGAACACCCGCTGCTGCCATCGGCCTCTTTGCCGAATTCCAAACCTGAGCCCTGTTTTGGAGCTGAGCCAGGCGGAGCAGGAAGCATTTCCTTCCAGGAGCAGGTGAGAGGCACTGAACAAGAGTTTAGACTCCGGAAATGTAGTTCTCGGTAGCACTGGTGGTGATGCTGAGCACAGGAGCGGTGAAAACAGTGATGAGAGTTTGTCTGACCTGTTTGTTACCTCTTTCACAGCCAACATGCCAGTGTCAAGAATGCGCATGAGGCCCTGGTTGGAAATGCAGATTGATTCCAATCAAATACCAGGACTGATATGGATTAACAAGGTGAGGTTGCTTTGTGCTATCATCATCATTATTAGTACTTGTGTCTCATTAACATTCCTTAAATGACTCTAAACACAAGTCAAGATCGTAAAGAAAAAGACATGGAGAAAACCTGCCAGCATTATGCTTGAAAAGCAACACCTTTTGTTTGCAGGAAAGGTAGCTCTGCTTGGTACACAGTGGAGTAGTTGCATGTTTCCCTCAGAAAATTCCCAGAAGGGGAATGATGAATTGCACTGAAAACATTCTGAGTATTTTGGAGAATGAAGAAACCTTCGAAATGTATTTTAACTCCTGCTGCTCATTGAGCCAAGTCACCTCCTGTTCCAGATAAGCAGATGCTGTTATACTCCAGTTGCTTCCATTTTTAAGATTTGGCCTGAAAGAAATGTTGTAATTTTTTTGGTCTGTAAGGCATATCCCTGTTACCAGGGTATCGCACAGGTCAAGATCACTGAGTTTATTGAACCACGTCTCTGAAGTTTCCATATCCACTCCAAGAGCATATGTAAGCTACATTTTCTGTAGGATTGCTGCAGGATCTTATGGGCAAACTAAAAAAAGGGATTCTCTGACAAAGTGTATGTAGAAAAAATGCTTTTTTTCAAGACAAAAATTTATGACATAATAATAGGTTAGATGCGATGTACTGAAATTATTCTGGGATAAAGTTGATAATATTGTTCACTTCTACTGTACTGTAGCACGTTTGGGGTTTTTTCCCAGTTTCAGAAACCATAAAAAGCCTTAAATGCCATGAACAAAATAGATGGAACAGTGGCTATTTAATTAAAATATAGATTAAATAACTGTTGTAGTTATATGGCAATAGTTATAACTCTCCTGCTCTAAAATATAGAGGGGGGTTATAACGTTTCTGAGCTGCAGCTGAGAACTCTGGATTAAATCCATCATTCCAACCTGGCATGTGATGTTTCTTTTTTAATGGAAATCTCTATTGGTTAATTTCAGGATAAGAGGATATTTCAAATCCCATGGAAACATGCAGCTAAGCATGGCTGGGACATGGAGAAGGATGCCTGCCTTTTCCGGAGCTGGGCCATTCATACAGGTGTGTGCTGGCTTTACATTCCCATCAGTCATATGACCATCTTAAGGCATCTTTTCCCTTGATTTACACTGGCAGTTAGATTAACTACTAGTGTATATGTCAGACAATAGCATGTTGGTATCTTTTGGTGGGAAAAGCCAGCACTGGAAAGCCTAGAATACACAACCCATCTCTTATTTATAGGACGGTATAAGGAAGGTGAGAAAGATCCTGATCCAAAAACCTGGAAGGCAAATTTCCGCTGTGCCATGAATTCCCTGCCTGACATCGAAGAAGTGAAGGATAAAAGCATCAACAGGGGCTCCAGTGCTGTCAGGGTTTACAGGATGCTGCCACCCTTGACAAAGCATCAGAAGAAAGGTAAACCCTTGGCAGTCCAGCTGGAGTTACACTGTTTAAACAGCTCTTAAATGTCCTGTTTTATGTAAGCAGGGGGGTAACAGACCTGTTGGTAGCACTGGTGCTACTGGGCTTGCTCACTGGGGACAGTGGATAAGCTGGGAACAGCTTGTACAAATAGTTAATTTTATCCCAAATTCCTTAAACTTGCCTGAAGGCAGCATTAGGGGGTCATGGGGACTGGCTGGTGCTGGCAGTAGTTGAGCTTGCTGAGCAGGTTTCAAGGCTGCAAGAGCTCACACTTGCCTAAAATGTGCAGCCCTTTCTCACATTTGTCTTATTTTATTTCACAGAAAGGAAGTCAAAGTCTTCCAGAGAAGTAAGAAACAAGAGCAAGAGAAAGGTATGTGTCTGTAGAGGCAGCTGAAGAAGCTAGAGGTTTTAGTGGTTTTCTTTCTTAACTTTTTTCATATGGGAACTTGCGTGTTCTTAGACAAGTCTTTCATGCTTTACCCTTTTTTTCAGTGTTATGAAGAGACAGTGCTGAAAGAGTCAGCAGAAAGCTTAACCAACACTCCTTTGCCAGATGACCACAGTGGCTACACCATTCACGACTATGCAGGGCAGGAAGTGGAGGTGGAGAGCACAGCCATCACCTTAGGTGAGACGCTGGGTTTGTGTCTGAGCAGAGCAGAAGGTGCCCTTTGTGCTAAACCCACGGTCAGAGATGAGGCTTGGGGCTGGGGCAGCTGCAGTGTCAGACTGGCAGGGAGGAAACAGAGGTGGTGCTCTCCCTCCTGTGAGTGCCAACTCCTGGTGCATCCCACAGACCTGTCCCCCTGCGAGGTGAGCTCCCTGACCAGCTGGAGGCCAGCAATGGAAGTTACCCTGGCTGACAGCACCAACGACCTCTACCAGCTCCAGGTGTCTC
This sequence comes from Cettia cetti, assembly GCA_013401135.1. Lineage (NCBI taxonomy): Eukaryota > Metazoa > Chordata > Aves > Passeriformes > Sylviidae > Cettia > Cettia cetti. The sequence continues at coordinate 58,242 of VZUI01056604.1, read as the reverse complement.
CCCTGGCTTCATCCTCTGAAGGTGAGTATTCCTTTTTTCCTGCCCCACTTTTTCACTGGTCTGCTGGAGGCAAGGCAGCAGGATGAAGGAGTGCCTGGGCCAGCAGGAGAAATAAGAGCTGTTTCGTAGAAAAAACAACCCCCATCCAATAGATTTGGGAATTACCAAACCAACCAGGGTGCAGAAGGGAAGAGCTGTCACGTGCCACCTGCCCGTGGGTGAAAGGCTCTGAAATGCCACCTGCTCCAACAGGATGGTGGAGGTAGCCATGCTTCCCACTGGGGAAATAAATACTTAATGTGGATCTATCAGAGTGCTTCTTCACTTGGGGGGCAGATCATCCTCCTATCATCTTCCACAGCAAGCGGGCTCTGCTCTGTTGAGTTCTGGGGAGGCATCAGAGCTGGCTGGAGCCCTGCACCCCAACGTGCAGTTGTTGAAGAGAGTCAGAGATTAAGGGCTTGAGGAGTCTGGGGTGGGCATGAATAAAAAGCAGTTGTGTTGTGTGACAAGAGAAGATGAAGCAGGTTCTGTGGTGAAGAAGCAGAAGTATGAGGGCTAAAAGTTGACATCTATGTTTTCTTCCTTTTTTTTTTAATGTGCTTACAAAACAGTCACAGACGAAGATGAAGAGGAAATAAATCCTGATATTTTTAAGGTAAAACCAACCCTTCTGGTCAGAATAAAATTGTCCAAAGTTGGTGTTTGTAACAAGAGAGGAAGGGAAGCAGGTGCCTGATCCAGTCTCATGCGAGCTGAGCATACACTTTCTTAATGAGGAAGCCTGAAAAATTAAATATAAAAAGAAAGTTGCTTTGCAAACATGAACTGGAGAGGACACACCCATGAAAATATTTACCCTTCATGTGAAAGTCAGAGGAAGATACTGAGTACTGCTAGGACTAGAGGTTCATAGAATCACAGAATCATTAAGGTTGGAAAAGATCTCTAAGACATCAAGTCCAACCATCAGCCCAGCACCACCACCACGTTCATTAAACCATGTCCTCGAGTGCCATATCCTCATGTTTTTTTGAACACTTCCAGGGATGATGACTCCACCACTTCCCTGGACATGTTCCAATGCTTGACAATCCTTTCCATGAAAATCTCTTGCCTAATATCCAATATAAACATCCCCTGGCACAACTTGAGGCCTTGATCTCAGGTTATTGTATTAGGGTCTGCAGAGATCCTCTGGACCTTTCTATTTTGCCCTTCCCTTCACCTCTGACGTGTTTAGCTCCTAATCTGCATTTCCAGACATGTCATGCTCATCCCACTGATAAGATAGGAAAAGGTTCTCCAGCCCTTGCTGTTTTGCATGAACTTTTTTTTTTTTAAGACTATGACAGAACAAGTTTTATATGACTTAACATGAGAAAACAGAACTTGATCTTTTTGCTTACCTGTCTTCTAATTAAGGGCAAGTAATCAAACATTGCACCCACAGCAGGAAGGAGCAGTTTTTACCATCTCCTTCTTCCCTTCCAGCTGCTGGGACCAGCCCAAGACTGGCACAACACCAGCATTGGGGGGAAAGGCTTTCTCACCAACGAGTCAGGCACCCAGACCCTGTGCAGCACCTACAGCTACAAGGAGCAGGATGGGGACATCGACACGACTTCAGGTACAGGCTCCTGGGCTATCCCTGACAGTCAAGGCCACAGGATGATGCAGATAAGACACTAATTGGGAGGCAGCAAAGGAAATGGAGGAGTTCACCATCCTCCAGTTCTGAGATTGCCAAGCAACCTGTTGGAAGGCTGAAAGGAAAGTTGATAAAAAGGAAAAGTCAGAAACACCTCTAAGCAAGCAAATCTTACAGATTTCAGGCTTATACATGTGTAAGTTAGGTCTTGGAATATAACTGAAGAATTTCCTCTAGAAATAGCTTAAATGAAACAGTTTAATAGAAGGTGTTTGGTGTATTTTAGGAAAATAATAGTAAATAGTAGTAAAATACCAGTCAAAATACTAGTAAAAAACTAGTAAATAGTAAAATAATAGTCTAAAGTATTTACTCTCATCTGAGAAATCTTTCAATTTTTGATATTTATTTTTAATATATACACTATTTTGCTCTTGCTGCATTAATTCGGTGCCCATTCTCGATTCCTTTTATCTAGGAGAGATGGATTTCAGGTTCTTTGACCAGAAAAGCAGCCTAGACTTCTCCTGGCTGGATTCAGTGAGGCCAACCATGCAAGTCATTCCCTGTGGATTGTAAACCCTTGGCTTCCTTCAACCACAAACTGCTTGTGGATAGAAACTTCAACAAGCATGGAAAGAATGGAAGAATATTTTTGTTACTGACTGAAGGAAGAAAGTAGCTTTTTTATTCCGTTTCAGTTGTAGGCCTGGAAATGTTAGCATGAAAACCACCATGATCAATGTTAAAAAGGAACCCCATCTCGCTAGCAGGACTCTGGCACTGAAGGTGCTCAGCTGCAGCTCCCACCTTACTGCTCTGGAGCTGATGCTTTTGCTGGAAGGTGTCACTGTGCCATGGAGTCTGAGCGGGTGGGGGACCACAAGCCTGGGGAGCAGGTTACCATCCTCCCCGTGTGTGGTGTGATGAGCACTTTACCCACAGTGTGCTTAGGGGAGAGACTGCAGATAAGTCTCTGACCTGTTAAGTTTTGGTTGCTGCTTACCTGTGCAACACTGGTGCCATGGAGCTTAACAACTGTCATTACACTTCCACAGAAAAACTGGGCTAATGGACCATCTCTTCTTTGATTTACTTCATCATGTAGTTCATCTTTCAGACTTTTCAAACTCTGTATATAGACAATTAAAATGTGAAAATTCAGTTTAGGCTTTGCTTCCACCCAGTCCGTTCCCCAGGGGCACTTCTAGGCTGCTCTCTGCCATATTGTGCCATATCCCTTTCCTCATGTGAGTTCCAGACTGCTGCATAAAGCAATTTTGCACTGATAGGGGCAGAGCTCTTTATTTTTACCACGCCTTTTCAGATTCCTCCTGGACTCTGTGAGGATTCCTCCAGTACTGCACACAAGCTGTAACATCCCACAGATCCTCTGGATCAGCATATGCAGGCGAGTGCTGGATGGAAGAGGTTCTAATGTGTGTGTGTAATAGATAGGAATCAAATCACTAAACTGTAACAGACTATTTTCTTGTACATTTTATTTTTGTATATAAAGTGTATATTTGTTTTAATAAAATGTTTTATATATGACATGTTTACTTTTTCTCATGGAAGAGTTCTGAGGATGCATTCCAGCTTCCTTGAAAATACCCAAACAGATGTGCTGTTGAGACAGTCAGAGGGGTTTTTTCATGACTCATGAAAGCACAAAGAATTTTGTTTGCGCTCGTTTTCTCCCTCCAGCCTCTTCCAAGTGCAGCTGATGGGTGGAATCCTGCATGTCAGGGAAGGGGAGCTCTGGTGCTGTGCATTGTGGGGTCGTTGGTTTGTATTTGTCATCATCTGTAAATCAGACCTGACTCAGAGCCAGGTTGCAGGCTACACTAAAATATCCTGTACAAGTCCCTGCAATGGATGTTGCTGTCAGTACCATTGGCTGCTGGCATTAGATCAGCAGTGAAGCCATAGCTAAGTATCTCAGGTTTGCCTAAAAAAGAATGCAGGGGAACAATTCAGAAGACAAGGGGAAGGAAGCTGGTTTTTCCCTGAATATTTGATTCATTTGCTATACTTCATGCTGTAAAGGTCTAATGTTTTTGCATCAAGTGTAGCTGGATACAAATGAAGCTGGGGCAGTGTGTGAGAGCCACAGCCACTGACGCTGCCTGGAAAACCCCTGTGCTGTGCTGGCCTTTGGGGAATAACTTCATTTTCTGGGCCAGAGCCAAGGAGAATATTGGGCTGCAGGAGAGGAAGACCCAGCCCAAAGGGCTGGAACAAAGAGGACGTTTCCTACTGCCTTTGGCACAGGCTTTGCTGCAGCCTGACCTGCGGGGCAGGGACAGCTGTGAGGCTTACTGAGGGAAGAGGGAAAGCTGAGTGCCAGGTCATGGCTCTCAAATCCAGCACAGTAAAATGCGGAGGGAGAGGTCCCTTTGTCCTGTTAATCATTATCCAGCCCTCCCTGGAACAGGCTGAGGCAGGCAAGCCCAGGAAGCACCTTGGGCAGAGAGCAGCTTCTGATGATCTCATCCTGGCCCTGCAGGGGTGGAAGCTGGGGGTGTGGGGACTGTGCTGTCCCCACGAAGCTGTCACACTCCCAGGCAAGGTGTCTGGCCTGAAGGTCCACAAATTTGGAATCCCCTCCAGCCAGAAATCCCTGCGTACCTGGGCTGCATTAAATCACACACACCTAAAGTCCTGCAGATCTAGAGCAGGAACATTTTGTGCACAAGCAAGGAAGTCACCCAACAGATTCTCAGCCTTCCAGTATTTAAAGTGAGCTTATAAAAGAGACAGAGAACAACTTTTAACTCGGGCAGACACTGACAATACAAGGGGTGTGGCTACAAACTAACAGAGGGTAAGGTTGGACTGAATAGATATTGGGAAGAAATCCTTGACTCTGGAGGGTCATGAGGTCCTGGCACAGGCTGTCCAGAGAAGCTGTGACTGCCCCATCCCTGGCAGAGTTCAAGGCCAGGTTGAGAGGGGCTTGGAGCAACCTGGCACAGTGGAACATGTGCGTGCCCATGGCAGGCTGGAGACAAATGAGCTTTAAGATCCCTTCTAGCCCAAACCATTTGATGATTCTGATTCCATGACCAGATTTGTGTCCTGGTCAGCTGCAGCAGCATCTTCTACCAGGGAAAGAATGTGGGGCTGCGGGGCTGCAGGGCTGCAGGCCTCTAGCCCTGGGACAGGACACCAGCTCAGCATCACCAACACTAAGAGGAAATCCGTTTTAAGAGCCCTTGCAAGTTTACCATACATAGAGGGGAGGAGGCAGGAGAGAGATGAGAAACTTTCTATGATGCAAGCATTACTAAAAATAAGGTAGAGATTAATTCACCCATTCATGCATTAACATGCTTTTCACAAATAGGCTCACATACAAATAAACCCAGCACTGAAATGTTCACAGATAAAAGGTTAGACCAAGATTTGGGAACAGAAGAAAGCAGCAGCAAGTGCCTCACACCCAGGGGCCAGAGACATTCTCCAAGACTATTTTATCAGGACATTGAAAATGCTTTCCATTGTTACCTGCCAAGGTACCTGCATGTCTGATTGCATGTTGGGTATTTTACCAGTGAAAAGTGGTGAAGTCTTGTGACAGAATTTGGTGGTTATTCAGCTATTAAAGCATCTGGATGGATAAATTCTACCCCAGGTATATATTGTCGTTTTGTTGTTTTGAAATCTTTGGAAGGGGAAGAAAAACAGAGTGGTGCTCTCCAGCTCAGGAGTGGGGTGGCTTAGGGACTGCTACACTGAGCTGATGCCTGAGTGGCTCCTCCATCACCTCCAGGGCAAGTGGGACTTGCAGAAGGAACAGATTAAAAAGATTTTTAGGCTACTTGTACACTGAGGAGCATCATTAACTCTTTAGGATAAACTCCCTGCACAGGCTATGTGATAGAAACAGTTTTAAACCTTAACACTGGATTTTTCTGAGCTTGCCTATCCTAATCAAGCTCTTCATAAACCCAGTAAACATCTGCTGGAATAAAAGTTGTTTTCACCTGTCATATGCACACAGCTAAAATCAGCTGGGACGTATTCACACCGCAGGAGAGCATGTCCCTGGGGAGGGCTGCTCAGCCCTTTCAAACCCAGCCAGAGCAATAAAGGAAAGTTCCTATGGGCAGAGCTCAAAGGGCAAGAAGTTCTTGTGCTATGAACCTTGCATGACAGAGAGACAGATCTAAAGGCAGTGCAGCTGTTGCAAAAATAGAGATAAATTCTCTGAAGTGGAAAACAAAAAAGAGTCGTTGTGTAATCACTGGTCATTTAGGAAATGAATGGAGCTACTGCTGCAGGCTTGGGAGGCTACTCTAGCAGAGGCTCTCCACCACCTACCCCATTCTTACACCATCACTGGCTGCAGCTCACTTGTAAGCCTTGAAAGCATTCTAAAACAAACTGAAAAAATCCCTTTATTTAGCTTTAGAGCCTTAGACAATCAACAGGACAAAACTTCCTGAAAATAACAAGACAGCCTCAGATACAGTCCCACACCCTGTATGCAGGAAAGCTCTGCAGCATCTCAAGCACAGATTTTGCCCTGTAGCATTCTGCATTAAGGTGGAAGAAGCTGCTGCTTCATGCCAGCAGAGGTTTTCTGTGCAGAGGCAGATCTCACATCTAGTAACTGAGGCTTTTCCCAAGGAAAACCTGGGATCTGTACACAAGGAGTTGTTGCTTTTCCCCCAGTCTTTGTCCAAATGGATTCTTAGTGAGCAGCTCAACAGTGCCTGGAGAAGCCTCTGGCTCTTTGCTGCCCAGAGCAGAGGCACCTTGTGTAAGCTTTGCCTGCCAGGCAGCAGAAAGTTGTCCTGTAGTTATCCTTTCACCTTTATTTGCTGAGGTGATTGAATCCTGACAATCACACACATTTCCAGGCAGTCACATGATTTACAATATCACACCTGGAATGGATAGCTGTGTTTCAGGTCACAGATATGAATTTATAACTGCAAAAAACAGTTGGATCTTTATTTGTGGGGCAAAGGCAAACTATTGCTTAGAAAGCAATCAAATATCATGGACTACGAACACTTCTCTGTTGTTGAGGATCATTCCTCCTCTCCAGTTCCATGAGTTCCACTGTTTCCCCCGTATTTGTAAAAACACAAGACAAGGAAGACAGAAACTTTCTCAGGGTAAACAGAGGTTTGGGAAGGCCAAGAAAAGAAGTGTCATCTGTAGAAAAGCTAGTGCTAGAGCTTAGATGGGGAAACATCTTCCCTAGAAAGGGAGACAGGGAGGAAAGTTACATTTTCATGGACCAATTGTATTTAAATTGTGTTTTCCCTTTCATCAACTGCTTTAGCCCACTGCCTGTACCTTCTCCCATCACAGAGCAGCACTTCAGAGTTGCTTTGTCTCCCACATTTTTCCATCCCCTTCAATATTTCTCTCCCTGTTAACTCACTCTGTTCCTCTCCAGCCCTTCTATGGGCAAAAACCCCAAGGCAGTAATAAAAGCAGCAATAAAAGCTCATTGGAGCAGCAGCATGGTGCAGGTAGCTCCAGTTCCTTGCACTACGTCATGTCATTCCCCACTAACCTTTGGTCTCACCTTTCCTGATGAGGTCAGGATGTGAATTCAGCAGCGTGGTTCCCTGCCATGCACTCTGTCCTAGCACGGCTTCCCCAGAGAAGGGAGGAGCTGGGAAGGGATGGGAAAACTTCCCATGGCCCCTTCCGAAGTTCCAACAAGAGCATGGCATGCACTGCCATTAGCTGCCACATCAAGTCATAAATTGCCTAGAACCTAGAAACTCTGCTCATCCTGCTGGATTTGGTCACCAAGAGGATACGAGCAGAGATGTCACACACAGTATGAAGGACTCAGGGTTGCCAGGCATGAACATTCCCAACCCACTGCCTGCCTTGCTGACCATGGTGGAAGGGCAGTGCCACGTCACAGGCAACATGACAGGAAGATGGGGTAGCCAGGAGGATCTGTAGCCACAGGGCTCAGAGATGAGGAGGCCCAGGGTCTGGGCAAGGAGCAGATCCAATGGCCCATCCAACCAAAACCCTGTGCCAGAAGTTGCCAGGGTCTGTCTCTGCATGAACACAGAGGCAGTTACCATCTGTTCTGGTATGTGAGGCTGCAAACCTAAGTCAAGACTAACGTATGGATGAAACAGGCACTGGGAAACAGTTAGCAGGAAATATCCAGGAATAAGGAAACTGATTTGCAGAGGAAACAGGACAGCAAATCCAGCCTCTGTCCTTGTTTTTTTGACAGCTGACACAAACAGTGCAGCTCTCCTCTCTTCTAGGACTCCAACATCTCCTCAGCCTTTTTAACTTCAGAATGATCTACTCCCTTCATTTTGCTCATGATTCATACAGAAACATCACCATGAAGCCTTTGAAGAGCCTGGCAGTCAACAGCCAGCCAGCCCAAGATGTCAGGTGGGATGAGGGGTGAGATGCTGTCACAGCCCACACAGCACAAACCAGCAGCTCAGCAGTGTCTCCCAGCTGCCACAATCCTGTAGGGAGGAAAGGTTGAGTTGGTGGCCCCCCAGGCTGTCAGGGCACCCAGCTCCTGGGCCAAAACTGCAGCAGAACATGTTCCCACGTGAGCATCCTGAGCTGTGATGAGAGGGTGGATGCTCAGCTGTCACAGATGAGCTCACCACCTATTTTGCAGTAATAGTGTCACTTCAACCAAAGACTCCTGTCTATTGTGCTTGTTCCCCATCACACAAAATGCTGTGGTCACAGCCTCAAAGCTGGGGCAAGCCAAGATGTGTCCAGCATCTTCTGGGGACCTTCCAGGGGAATTCAGCTTCAATAGCATTACATGACAGCCTGAGCAGAAACAGCTGCCTGCCAGCCACAGGCAGAGGGAAGGACTTTGCTCTATTTGTATGGATCAATGATTGAAAACACAAAAACAAGGGAGTGGTAAAAGGCAGGTTCTCAAAGGGAGGAGGAAGGAGAAAGGTCTGAGGAACTCAAGGCAACCAGAAAATTGCTGGAGGTTTTGCTCCTTTCAAAACATGTGTGGTTTGGCATTGATAACACAGAGAATGAAGGACAGAAAACAACATAAGAATACTGGCCCTAATTCAAATTGAATTGAGCACAAACATTACACATATCAGCTATTTGTGAGCAGGGCTATTAAATAACAAGGGCCAGGTGAACCACAACATATCCACTAAATGTGTCCAGTTCCAATATCTCCATTGCAAGAATATGTTTCACTGAGTTTGTTCTTTCATCAGTTTAATATTACAAAGATTTCACCAACAGTCTTCAGGCAGCAGAAACCTACTGGGAAGACAAGCCCAGACAGGTACAGCTTTGTTTTCACCAGCTTTATTGCTGAGGAAAGCAGGTGGAGCAGGGGGCAGAGTGGGGACTGTGCTGCCTGTTCCAGCCTTGTGGCTAGTTCTTAGGATATTTTTAACAATTCTGGAGGGATAAGGTGTAGATTACTAGTGACAATATTTAAAATCAGCAAGAGAACCACGTTAGACATCTGTATTTCACATAAAAATAATAATTCTGTATTACATCCAGCAGCTGCCATTCCTACCCAGGGCAATCCTTTACCATCAGCTTTGGAGGGGCATTACTGGGATTTCTCCTGCCTAGCCTGTTTCACCCCATGCCACAAACAGGCTTCCCACAGAGAAGCATGAAGAGCTTTGCTGGAAGGACAGGCTGAGACCCTCTGCCATCCCCAATGAAGAGCTCAGCTCACTTCCCTCCAGTATTTTACTCATGTTAAACACATAACAAATATTCTACCTAATCAGCATCCTGAGAGAAGCAGCTCACCAAGGTGTTTGATTACAATGCACACACCTTTAGGTAACAGGAGCATCCAGGGGTTATTAAAGAGAGGGAACAGCCCTTGACCTGTTCACAGGTATGAGGAAGCCTTGAAATAACATTTTTCTGGGTTCCACAGCAGGGTGACATCTCCTTCCACCAAGGAAGTGAGTGCCAAGGAGTACAGCCAGGCTGAGTGGGTGTCCTGCCAAGGCAGCGTCTCCAGGATCAGGAGGGACTCTGCTCTGACAACTTTTGCAGGGACTAAAATGTTCTGGAGAAAAGGAATCTCAGGACAGAACCTCATTGCTCTCTACAGCTCCCTGACAGGAGGGTGGAACCAGGTGGGGATCAGCCTCTTCTCTCAGGTAATAAGTGATAGGACAACAGGAAATGGCCTCAAGTTGTGCCAGGGGAGTTTTAGTTTGGATATTAGGAACAATTTCTTCATGGCAAATGTTGCCAAGCCCTGGAATGGGCTGTCCAGGGCAGTTGGTGGAGTCACCATCCCCAGAGGCATTTAAAGGACATATATGTGGCACTTGGGGACACAATTTAGTGGTGGGCCTGGCAGTGCTGGGAGAATGGTTGGACTCAATGATCTCAGGGGGTTTTCCAGCCTAAATCATTCTGAGATTCTGCAGCTACACACCCCCACAGTGAGATGGAGGCAGGAGCCTGCTGGGGTCAGGGGAGCTGCACACGGCTGACATTTGGCCACTCCCAGTGCCAAGGCTGGAGCACTAAAGCTGTGCTACATAAACACCTTGCATGGAGCCTTACAGATCCAAGTAGAGGCAAAATTTCTGTATTTCAGTGGAAACAGGTAATTGCCCTGGGGAAGGTCCTACTTGTGAAGAAGAAAAACTTGCTCCCTAAGCCACGTTTGAAGGCTGAGGACTCATGTTGGAGTGTTGGTGTTTCCCTGTTTTAGAAATTAGGAGGTATCTGCAGAAGCGTTGGGAGCTCCAGGGCAACAGCTGGCAGGGGCTGCACTCCCACCTCCCACAGCCACCCCATCATCACCATGACCTAGTCACAAGGCCTTTGTAAAGACAAGGAGGAAGATGCTGGTCCTCCAGTTTGTTTCTTTTTGTTTTCAGAGCAGGACCTGGTGAGATGTGAGTGGGAGAACCCAGGCGTTGCCCTTACCATGGCTCTCTCCTCAAAGCAGAGAGAATGTGCAGGAACCCCTCTGGTGCCCTCCCACACATGGGATGGGCACAGCACCCACTCAGCACAGACCTGTTCCCACTGCCAGGAAAGGGCCTGCAAGGGCTCATCTTCAGCCCCTTCACAGAACAACCACCCAGGGGCAGCTGAGCCACCTTTGTGGCAGAGTTTCACAATGCTGAACTTGCTGCTGTTCAGCAAACCTCAGACACCTTGCATTAGGGGAATAGGAACCTCAGCCACCGAGATCTGCAGGATGTGAGCCCAGCTCTGCAGGAAAGTGAATTTGCTACTGTGTCAAAACTCACTTAAAATGCAAGAACTTGGTGCTCAGGACACCTCCCCTGCTGCAGGCACCCCAAGTTCCCAAGTGCCTGCTGGGGTACCCTACTCTGTGCCATGAAGAGCTCAGCACAGCTTTCTGCTCTGGAAAATAAACTCAGAAAATTGAGAAAAACTATGAGAAAGCCTCATGCTACTCTTGAGAACAACTTGCAGCCTCTTGCACCTCTGCTGAGCAAACCACCATTTCCTGAACTGAGGTGTCAGGCATGAAATATTTCACATGCTGGAGCAACCGTCACCGTCTGCTAAGTGGCAAACAGAACTTCAGCCTTTCCTGGTATTTAATGCATAAATCAGGGTGTGTCCTGCATGTTGTGTGTTTGTGATTCTGTAATTGAAAACTTGCCCTCTTGCTTGGGGAAGCAGCAGCAAAAATGCTTGTGTAGCCAGTGTAGATTTAGCCTAAATTACTTTCTAGCCAAGAATTTTTAGTGTGCAGTCTCGTGCTGCTGCTGCAGCACTGCCAGAAGTATCTGTGGGCATCAGGTAAAGCCATGTCTGAAGAACCAAGAACATGCTTCCTTTCCCCCATTTATCCACAGATTTATCCATTCCTTCCACTCCACATCTCACCATTGGGAAATGACTCAGCTGTAACACATGAGTTCATGGCAGGCTGATCTCTGCAGAAGCTTTTTTTTTGTTGTTGTTATTATGCCTCCAGGCACTCATTAACTATCCCACAATTCCATATCCAAAAGTGCCAGCAGCCAATGTGGTCTGGGGTCACCAAGTCAGCTCCTGCTTGGGTCTCCAGTTCACACAGCCTTTTCTCTCTAGGCCTCCACATGGATATACGCCAAAAGATGGAAGGAAGGGATTCTCCCCTCTACCTAGAGCACAGCAGACCACACCTAAAACACTGTACCCAGTTTTGTGTCCTTCCAAGACAAGAAAGACACTGACAAAATGGAGAAATAAGCTCCCAAATCCTGAAGCTGCCAGTACAACCAGTGCACTGAGCCCCGGCTGAGAGAGGAGTTGTTCTTCTGGAGAAGGAGAGGCCTTGGGGACTCACAACACTCTCCTGCCAGGGGCTTATTGAAAGAGCAGAGCCAGGCTCTGCCCAGGATGCATGGTAGGAGCACAAAAGAGAAAGGGGACAAGGGGCAAGAGCTGTAATAACAGGTTATCCAGGATATTAAGGGATATTTCTTCCTACGCAGTCAGACAAACAGTGGGACAGCTCATGAGAGGTTTCCCAGATGGGAAACAGCTCAGGGCAGCTTGGTGTGACCTAGAGGCTGACCACAAGCAGGATGCTGGGGTACAGCCCTCCCGAGATCCCTTCCCGTACAAATTACCTTACAAGACTAATTCTGCCATGTTCTTCATACAGAAACCAGATCATTGCAAGAGCAGCAGTCCACCAGAGGCCCTCTGCTTTTCCCCTCCTGCTTAGTGCACTGATTTACCACCTGTTATCATCTCTCTTTAATTAGCAGCCAGCTTCAGACCATACTTACAGAGGAGCTGTTTTTCTGTTTGATTTTGGTGATGTTTCAGTTAAGGTTTATGGTAAACCTCCTGTTCTTCCACTCCTGCCAGACACAGGAATACTGCTATCAGTGCCTGTTCCCTCACTTGTTGCACATTTCTTTACTGCACAAGTTCAACATCAGAAGGCTCCTAGGTGAACCCATCCATATCAGCTCCCAAAGCAGAGGTGAATCCCAACAGAATGTACATGGCATTTCTACCAAAGCCTTCATACTAGCTGTGGCATTCCGTACACTAAAGCACCAGCTTAATATCTACTTTATCACACTCCAAACAAAACCCCAAAGATTCTAAACTTATTATCCAAGGAAAGATGAAACATCAATAACAAAAACACCCTCCTCCCCCAAACCAAGAAATACTGGACCAAAATCTCTGACTGAACAGGAAGAGGGGAATTACCTTGACAGGCTGAGACTACTGCTGGAAGGTGTAGAGGTGCATCTGCTGGCCTGTTTCTGGCTCCAGAGGGACAATGAGGAGAGCACACCCATGCAGAGCCTGCTCTGGGCTCTGATGTATCACAGCTGGGATCACAAGTGCTTTCAATTTCTCAGGAATTTATTTTCTCAAATGATCTAGATGCAAGAACTAAAGCCCAAGAACCCTTGCCCTCTGCAAAATGTTAAAAAATTCTGTGAAGACAATTTTAACGTGGGTTGTTGCTAGAATAAGCTGCAGTAGACGATTCCTTATTCCCTACTAAAGAATATGGGAGTGGAGGGTAATTAGCACAGATGAGTTGGAAAGAGGAAGTTTGTGCCTTGGAAGTTCTTTTTTTTTTTTTTTTTTGCATGATATTCCTATTCACACATGGCAGACATTGCCTGCCCTCGTGCTCCATTGGAACAGAGGAACATGGAAAATAAGCATAGAAAAAAAGAACATGTGTAGTGAAAGATAGGGAAAGCTGGAAACAGGGAAGAAACAAAAATAGAAAAGGAAAATTGAGATTCAGTAGAATTTGGCTTCCACTATGAATGAACAAAAACAAAAAACCAAAAAAGTACCCCTAACCAAAACAAAAAGTTTCATTTTGAAAATGCAACACTTACTGTGCCAGAGACACGTGTGCAGGCAGCTCCACCAGAATGTTTTCCTTGTTTCCCTCTACTTTTCTAAGCACTCAATACTGCTCCTAAATTAGTTTGATTCATGCCAACCCATGGCAGCCCGCAGCACTCACTGCATGGAAACCACTGTTTAACTGATCTTCAGAGGGTAAAACAGAATTAAAGCCAAGAAGCTGCAGCTGCTTTAAGCCACTTGCAGTTCAAACAAGATACAAACTTCCTTAGACGGAATCGCCTGATCTAGAGTTATTAAAACTGCAGGGTCTGGGTTTGCCTGCCCTTAATTCTTCTCCAGTGTCCCACTAAATTAGTTTGGGGTCTTCTTTCCATCCCCAGGATATCAGCAAACCGGTGCATCCCCAATGTCAGGACTGCACTTCTCAACCTCTTCCACGCTTGGGTAACAAGCAATAAAATTTTCAAATTATATCAGAGTACCTTAGCAGAGAGGAGCTGATGTGCTGCCAGCTCCCAGCCTGGCTCTGCTGCCCTTGGGAGCCCTCCTTCCAGATAAATGGATCTATTGGCTCCTTTCTCTTCCCCCTGTGCTGAATAACATCACTGCAAAGCCCTGGCTGATGGCAGGATGCAGCCACTAAGAAGTGCCCCTGGGTCAATTGCACCACGGAAAACCCCAGCGCTGAGCTCAGCTGAAGAGCTGCAGCTGCTGGTTACAACACCCAAATGCAAATGAAAAAAAAAAAAACCAAAACTTTCATAAAGTAAACAGCACCACACTGAAGCATGCAAAAAATGCATTACAGCAGCTCTACTTCCTATTTCCTTTTCCTTACAGCTCTGAAAATAATAGCTGCAGAAGACAGTGGGTTTTTTGTGGACAGTTTCTCGTGATCAGGCTGCTGTGGGACCGGCTTAGTATTCAGGAGCCATGAACCACAGACCCACCACTTCCATAGGATCATCATTTAAAGTGGAGAAGCCCTTTAAGAACTGTGGCCAGAGCCCTGCAGATAGCATGGTGTGAATGTCTTACTTTAGCTTGTATTGCTTGTAGTCATAGAACAGGGGAAAATTATGTAGAAAGGATAATAAACACCTTTTTGAAGACAAAATGTAATAGGAACCTCAAAGATTTGTTTAAATAGCTCAAGTTTGTCTTTGTCCAAGGCTCAGGAATCCTTGACAAACAACTGGAGAGGGCTTGGAGACGGTGAGAGGCAGTATTAGGAAACGGGAACTGAAGCAATATCTGATGGGAAAAGAGAAGTGACTGGAATATTTCTCAGCTGGTTTCACATCCAGGCACCTCCTTTTGTGCACAATCACTCCTGCTTTATAATGGGTGAGAAAGTGAAAGGTTGGAGCTAGACCCCAGATTGCCCAGGATATGGGGCTGATGGAAACATCATCATGTGGGGGCTGATTTATGAGGCACTTCTTATTTAAGTGAGAATTTTCCCTCTCATGCAAAAACAGCAGGCTGCCAGGAGGGATACTCTTGCTTGATATGGTTGTAGCATCTGCATTACCTCTCCCCAAATTATGTGGTTGTGTGGGTTTATTTTAGAATAGCCAAATGCACAGGAGGGTTTATGTTTCTGCTTTCTTATATTTACATATAAATAAACCACTTAAATATACCCCAGCACCACAACAGCCAGGAAACCCAGCTACACCCACAAAGACTGGGCTTGGTTTAATTTTTAACAACTCTGCCAAGCAGGGACTCCCCACTTCTTCCTGCAGTAACTTGTGGTGATATACTTGGCTTAAAGACATGTTTGGAGAGGCTGCTTTATTGCAAGTGTTTCCTCAGTACCAATTTTTAACTCACATTTTCACCCATCAGCTGCTTCATAGGATGACAGAATGGTTTGGGCTGGAAGTGACCTTAAAGACCATAAAGGGCAGGGACATCTTCCACTAGACCAGGTTGATTCAGAGCCAGCCAGGCTCTGAACACTTCAAAGTCTCTCATCCAATCAGGCCTAGAACACTTCAAAGTCTCCCATTCACACCACTGGAACACTGGGAGCTGCTGTGGGTCCTGTGCTGGGGGCTGGGGGCTTCCACACAGAGCAGCTTTTTACCTTCCATGGAAGAGAAATCTGGTGTCTCTATAACCATGAGCTGATGCAAGGTTTCCAGTGCCAAGGAGGAGAGCAGCACAGCTGGAAATGCAGGGACATTTGGGTAAATCACAGCAGAACACATTGGATTGCACCCACCAATGTGAGGGTGCTGAGTGTGGCCTGAACACACGGGTTCTGAGTTGTGTCCCCGTCTGAAACACACATAACAAGGATGATGCAATTTACCACAGGTTCATTTTTCACAATCTTTTATCAGAGTAATTTAGAAACACCAGCAGACTCTGGCGAGCGGCAGTGTGATGACTGAACTTACCCTCACCTTGAAGCAGCCTGGGAAATATTAACCACAAACATGAAATAAACATACCACAGCCACAGGGGTTTTTGTTGGTTTTTTTGGGTTTTTTTGTTTATTTTTTGTTTGTTTGAGAGGTTTGGGCTTTTTGTTTGTTTGTTTTTGGGTTTTTTGTTTGACTTTTTTTTAGGTGTGTTTTCTTTTTTTTTCTTTCCTTAGGGTTTTTTTTTTAGCTCATTAGCCATGGTATTTTTTATAAAGATATTTGTAACACCACAAAAAAGAAGAACTGAAAATTCCAGAGGTGCATTTTATGCACTACAAATGAGAGTTTCTTCCAGTTAACTATCTTAAATTTTACTTTTGCTGTAGCCCAGTATAACACTCAGCTTGAAAAGAGCCTATGTGAACCATATGCTTGAAGGGAGCATATGTTATAATGGCATATGTGAACCAATGTGTTACATGTACAAAGGAGAAATTACTCCTGCCAGCATCTTTGAGGACACTTAAATACTAGAATAGGTATTCTCCTTTTCCAAAACATGTTTTATTTTAATTCCTTTTTAATATCCTTAATTTAATTTGCAGTGCAGCAGCCAAATAATCTCTAGATAACATCTGACTAGGGTATAGTACTCTATTCTTAGGATAATAAATCTATATGGAGTCCCATGGATAATCAAGTGGCGACCCAAAGCCTGGTGTGAGAACTGATCCCTGGTTCAAACCCCCTTAAGTCCCACAGCCCCTGAAGACAAGATAATTAAGATACAATGTATACACTCATGCACTTGTGCCTATGGGGATATGAGATTTATTTTTCTAATTCATAAAAAAAACAATTTCTAATGCATCAGGTGATTCCAGGAAGGCAGAGACCTTCTCAATACAGGGATTAAACTGGGATGAATTATTTCAGCGAGGTTGGACTTTATTTCATGTTAGGTAGAGGGAATCCCTTGCTGCAGGCTCCTGCCTTCAAGCATTTGCCAATCGAGTCCAGGTCTGAAATGATCTTGGTGGGGTCAGAATCTGCACATCAGTGAAGATTAATCAAGTGGTAACAATGTACAATGTACAAGGACACCGATGTTGCTGCATTGGTGTCAGTTTCCTCAGTGTATCAGTGGTATTTCTATCTATAAGTATGCTATCC
This sequence comes from Cettia cetti, assembly GCA_013401135.1. Classification (NCBI taxonomy): domain Eukaryota; kingdom Metazoa; phylum Chordata; class Aves; order Passeriformes; family Sylviidae; genus Cettia; species Cettia cetti. The sequence goes on along the minus strand of VZUI01056604.1, from coordinate 41,222 downwards.
AGAGTCTTTCTCACATTTTCTGTTTCCTTTACTGTCATTTTAATACCTTCTTTTGGATTAAAGGATGATGCTAGTTCTGTATTTTGAAAATCTCTGTTAGGAAACACTATCCCAGAGTAGTCATCACTCCTCTTTTTTCTGTCTAGTTTGTAATTTTCATAGACTCATTGCAAATTTCTGCTAATGTCAAAAAGAACACTGACATTTCTTATACCACTTAACAGGGTTGATGCTCTTAGGCTGATGCTTTCCTTTTTCATACTGCTTAGAACTGACCTAATGGCCTCTTTTTGTGATCTGCATTTTGCTGTGATTTGGTAAAAACTGACACACACTGCCAACTCACAGCTTGTGTATTGGATTTAAAGAGCTTTGATGGGTTCCTTTTTGAGACTGCCATGCACTGAACTTTCACATTCACAATGACTTTGTCTTCCATAGGTCATTTCTGTATTTAATTCTCTTTCTTGGAATGCAGGCAAAATACCAGAAAGTACCAAATGCCCTGCAAGCCCCATCTTCCCAAAGGACCATTTAAAAAGATTGCTTTTCTCCTGACTAATCTGCCAGTATTTGGATGGAGCATTTGGTACCTTAAGTGAACCTCTTAGAAGGGATCTCATTACAGGCATTATCTCAGGCTTTCCTGAAATGCTTGCTCTTTTGGATCCTAATTCTATTCAGAGGACATTTAGGATGTTTTTCACTGAAGCCACTCATCAATGCCTCTCTTCTTACAAAAATGTGCACCGCAAAGATGGATCCCTCCTGAAGTTACCTTTGTAAATCAGTTGACTTCCAAAGCTAAATATTCCAGGCCTTTGAACACAAAAGGACGTCTTTGTCTTTTGCAAGAATTACTCCTAGGGGGATTTGTGTTAATTTTGATTTCTAAGGTGTGTTAGCACTGTTGCTGGTTTCACTGCTGCTTAAGAATCGAAAAAAGCAGATACTCTCTTCTTATGCACTCCCTTCTTGTGCTCTCATTCCCCCTCTGCTTTGCATGCCCCAGTTAATCTGCCAGTGTGACTCATTTGGCATCATTTAATAGTGCAAATTCTGCACAGTTTCATGTACTTACAAGTGGCAGTTGCCAAGGAGTGCAGCCATTCAAGGGGCAAAGAATATCAGGGCTGTGCAACCTGAGGTGCCGAAACTGAAAGTGGTTGAGGTCCTGCCATATTAAAGTGGGACAGCAAATCAGTGATATAGGACTTTCAGCCAGGCACCTCTGAGAACTGCAGCTTGTCAGCAATGACACAGGGATCTTTCTGGCTGTAGTACAGACAGAGAAAAGGGACACCTTCAATGGTTAAGCTGTTTGGCATGAGAAAACAGCAAGGAATGGGCCACGAAATACTTGAGCTGGATAAATTGCACTTTTGTAGTGATGATTTTGCAGTTGTTCTTTCTTGTTTGTGCCTTTACTTTTCACAGGAAATAGTGGGGGGTTTAATGATTTTTTTTTCTTTCTTTGTTTTTATCTGCCCCCCTCTTTCCATCTGCAATTAGCAATTTTGCCTCTCTTCTCTGACTTTACTTTTGGAAAGCTGTATGAGGCCATTCAATCTTGTCATAAACATTCTCATGCTGTGGGGATAAGTATAAGATACATCCAAAGTGGTAGAACAAGCCCACAAAAACAGAGGTTTGTACAAAATGCTGTGAGAACTTTAGAGCACAAGTATCTTTGACCCATGTTATGCTGTATTGATTTAACCTTTAGTTCACTAATTACTATTATAACTGTTTGGCCTTTAGTACATAGTCTTTCAAATCAAGCCCAATGTTTCAGCTATTTTTTTTTTTATTATTTCTAGTGAAGGCTTCATTTCTTCAGGAAAATTGCAGACCAAGAGCACCCACAGTAGAGTTCTGCTGTCATATTCAAAAGTGTCATTAATTCTGGTACAGTTTGTGCTGGTAATACATCTAGAAATAAAAGGGTTTAGATTTTTTTTTTCTTACCTTTAAATGTAACCATTATTTTACATATTTAAGAGTTGGGGGTTTTCCCCCCACAAAATACCTCTCTCTAAAACATTATTCAGGGTGTAAAAGCCCACCCTGTACATGTTGCTGATTCTGTGCAGTAACTGCAGCTTAGCATCCAATGATGATACCATGGGCTAAATTACATTCCTTCCACAGTGATGGAAACTCTGAGACTGTCTATGCTGACATACACAACAAAGGTTAGGATGGCTTAGATCAAGTCCTAATGTTAGTGTGTATTTTAAAACCTCACAAGAAGGTGAAGTCAACCTTGCTTGCTGTACACGAGTCCAAAGAGAATTACAATGTACTTTTTGTCATTTACATCTCTCATTTACAGCTGTCATTGCTTAGCCCCTGAATGTGGGCTCCCTCAAACTGATGAAAGTAGTTTAGTTAGGAGTGGATCAAAGACATGGTCCTGCTCTAGAAGGAGAGTGACTTCAACAAGAAGATTTTTGCAGTCTTAGTCATCTCTTCTGCTTGTGATTTCTATATGAAAGTGGTGGGAAGCTTTCTGAAGGTAGTCAAGAAGTTGGCAATATGGACAGCTTAGAACTGAACACTTGCTGCAGTGCTACCATGGTGATAATAGAAAGGGCATAAAAAATTAGAAAGGGCAAACAAAGCAGTTGAAAGGAAAATAAAATTAACCATTATTCCATTCTACAAATATATAATTCTTTAAATCATCATTTTCATGCAGCTTCACAGCCTGAGTTGGTATCCCTGAAAAGGATAAGACAGAGCAAGCTTTTTGATGGAATAGATGTGATAAACATAGGCCAAGTTGCATTTTTTTACATAAAATATAAGTAATGCCTGGGCTACCCTTTTCTGAAAGTACTTAGCTCATGCTTGCTCAGAATTTTACCGTCGTGATTGTCATTTAAATTTTTCAAGGAAAGCTCTCAATAGCAACATTTATTTTAAAATAGTGATTTATCTCCCTTATTTGTGTGAAGTGGGTTAAGCCTTTTGCCATCAACAATGTTGCTTCACCTTTTATGTTGTATCCCTCTTCCACCTTGTGCTTAAGGGTTATAAATCTACTTGGGAATTGGCATGTGGAATAGAATACTCTCTTTGAAATCTCATGTAATTTAGCCTAATAACAAAAAAGTAAGTTAATTAAAATTCATTAAATTTAAGTCCCCAGCTAGCATATTTTACACATATTCTAACCCTTTAAACTAGTAACGAAAGCACTCTAAAATACTTTACCTTTTTAAGCACACAAAATGCTTGCCTCCTTTGCTGTTGGTAACTGTATAATGAAAGGTATGTCTGCAGTATTTTAATATATGCCATGTTTAGCCAAGTAATTCAAAACAAATAAAATACTCCCTTCAATTTGAAAACAGTTTAAAATTGTTTTTTGGATATGCAAAACACGCACTTACCTTATGCATTTCATGCAGATTTAATCACCACAAAAGCGAATCAAATTATTATGTTCAGATAGCACAGTTTTCCACAGTTCCCAAAATTGTTCTTGGCATAGTTTTCTACCTACATGACTTTTAAGACACTCTAAAGTACTTCTAAGATACTGTAGCAAGCAGAAAAGGATGAGAGGTCGTGCTTTATTTTTGACTTCCTTTGGTTTTCTTTTTTTGTTTATTTCCTCTTGTTCTTTCTCATGTCACATTTCAGGATACTGTGTGATTGAGAGTTATATTTGCAGTTTACTAAACTATGGTTTTTGTCAGTAATTCTTGTAATATTTTTTAAAAATCCTGTAAATAAGCATTTTTTTATGATTTGTTAGCTACATACGAAATCTTCCTGCTGCTATAAAATGCTTTTATTTGATTTGCATTTTTATCACCATCAAATTAGAAGGGAACAGTTCCTATATTCACTGCTTTTGTACTGGATTCAGTTCAGCAATGTGGGCTAATGGTGCAAAAGAGTTCTGCTGAAAGAAGGGATGTGCATAGAAAAGGACCAAGACACACAATACAAGGGTCTTGTAAAGATTCAAAATTCTCTACCATGCTGGCAGTCTGTCTTCACAGTAGGACTTGATGAAGCATTAGGCTAACACTTATTTGACAGATAGCAGCAAAATGTACAGTATCCCCTCTGTTATTTATCATTTTCTAAACAAATTTATTCTTACTGTGTTATATAAAATATCTTAATAGAGCCAAAGACTATAAAAACACAACTTTCTTCTGGACTCATTAAAACCATGAATGGAATTGCCCTGCATGATGCTGTGAACTCAGAGCTGTAGAGAGTGACTGGTCTCAGTGAGCTGTCTGGAGAACTGCATTTATGGTGGGCTTGACTTGTGTGTGTGTAAGGTGGGGAGTTTTGTGGGGCCTTGAGCCCTAGAGAGCCATGGACACAGAGACCCATGGTGCAGCTCTTTGACCAGCAGCAGCACCTTGAGTGTGATGGATGATGGATTACTCCCAGAATTTCTGTGGTAGAAAGGTGTTCTGCCCTGTGAAGAACGAGACTTCCATTTTCCTGTGCAGAGCCATTCTCTATGTCACAATGGTACCTGGAATTAATCAAGTGCTATTTGTAAAATGGTGAGTGAGCTTGGATTATTAAGCTTCTTGTGTTTGATCTGTTTGCTGTTTCAGTAAATAGCAAAATTTCCAATGACTCCAATGAAAGTAAGATTAAGCTGCTGCTGTATTTCACATGTTGACATAATAAAATGGTGATGCTTGCAAATATTTGCAATTGTAATTTCAGGTACTGAAACAGCAGCTCTGCTCAGAGCAATTCTGAAATTGACTTTAGTTGTTTTCTATGTTTCTTAGAGGGCAAACCAAGGCACTTCTAGTTTTCAAGGCAAGGCATTTCACAGTATCCTCAAAAAGGCTGCTCAAGGAAAAGGTGAAGGGGGCAAAATCCCAGTCCTAGTTTATGCTATAGATTCAGCCAGATGATCAACTATCATTAGTTTAATTAGGCACCAGCATAGTCTTTCACTCTCGCAGACCCCAGAAAGCTTAAAACATCCAGCAGCTGCTTCCTCGCAGCAAGTCCCACAGCCAAAAGCCAGGCCTGGCCTTCACCTTCCCCTTGCAGCCTACAAACTCTACCACATGCACAGGTGATTCCCACTTTCCTTCCCAGCTATATGGAAAAGAACATCCTCTCAGTGTCACAGAGTCCTCAGCGAAAGCAAACAGCGGCTCCCCTTCAAACAGCTCAATGAGGCAGCACAGAAAGCTTTTGCTGCCCAGCCCCTTTGCCCTTTCCTTGCAGCCTCTCCTCTTCAGAGCACGCACTGGAGCTGTGCACTTTGCTTCTCAGCCGAGTGTAGTGTCCTATTGCCAGAGTCCCACACGTCCGTCTGCCCTTGCTCAGACAAAGTGCTTCTGTTGAAACATGCCGATGCTACATGCTTTCCTGCTCAGCTATTTGCACCGTCACGTTTTGTGTCCTTTTGTGTCCTGCTGGCTGAATTTGGTACTGCCTGAATCTAAAGAAGAAGCTTCTGGTGACATCTCGCACACACAGAGGTGCCAAGAGGAAGAGGCTGCTCGGACCTTGCTGCTGATGTTCAAAAATGTCCCTTCACCCTGCAAATGACAGCTTTCTTCCCCTTATGTCCTTCACACACACACAGAGCTACACACTGGAGCGTTGCACTTTCTTTCTTTCTCAGCTGCACTCACCCATCCCCCACCTTGACTTCTCTACTGCTTTCCTCTTGGCCTTGTTGTGCATAAACTTTTCCTCTAAGACACCCTTTGTGTTGCCTGCTCCCCCCATTATATTGCCCTGCCTTTCCTACCCAACCTTGCAATTTCTTATCATTCCTGACCGTTCCCTTCCTTTACTTTCCTGACCCATCCATGTCTTTCCTTTGCCCTTCCTTCCAATCCAGTTCCTTGCATTGACTTGCTCACCCCTCCCTCACCTGGAATTCAAGACCCCTTACTGTGGGATTTCTTCAACTTGCTTTGCCCTGCCTACTCCTAGGACTCTCAAGGCCTTCAGGTACCTCCAAAGTTTCAGGAGCCTGTGAGAGGAAGCCCAGAGGAGGTCCCATCTATCCTTGCATGTCTTGAATTTTGGACACGAAATTCACTTTCACCCTTGGGCTCCAGGACCAGAATGAGAGTTCTTTTGCATACATAAGAAAGCAGGCAGCCCAAGAGTTTTAGGTGCAGATTAGAGGCAGCCCATGTGGGTTCAAGGCCAGACAGAGTATTCTGTCCTGGCTGTTTTTATATACCAGCAATTCTTGAAGGCACATCTCATTTGCCTTGCCTTGGCAATCCCAATAATTGCCTTGCCTTGCCCTGCTAACCCTCCCTACCCTTGCATTCCCTTGCATGCCCATGCTCCACCCTTGCTTTGCCTAGCCCTCCCTGTTTCTGCCTGGCTTACCCATCGCTGGCCTTACCTTCCGATGCCCAGCCCTGCCTGGAACTTCTGGGCCTGCTCATCTGCCTCTCCATTTGCTTTCCCCTCCCTGCTCTGGCCTTGCCTACCTCTCCCTTGTCTACAATTCCCTACACTTTGTTTACATTGCCTTGCCTGCATGGAAGGCAAGGGAAAGAGTAGGTAGGGCGAGGCTAGGCAGATGTAGGCAAGACAAACAAAGCAAGAGTAGGTTAGGAAAAACTAGGCAAGATACTGAAGGCAAGGCATGGCCAGGAGACTCAGAGTGCCTTTTCCTGGGAAGTAAATTATACAGTGCCAGTGTTGGTAGGGCAGATGTTTAGGTACCATGGGAAGGTATAGTCCAGCAAGACATTTCTTCTGGGCCCCTTCTGTGTAGAAGCAATTGTTGGGCATGTTCAATACTGGACATGGTATACAACTTCTGCTTGCTAAGTTCCTGAATGAGAATGGCAATGCTTTCTCATGGGAAGGAAAGCATGTAACCCCAGTGTTGGAGGAGCAGATAAGAAGCTGCATCAAGCAGGTCAATGGCAGCTGCAGCTTTCTGTCCTGGCATATCTGGTGTGAAAGCACAGCCTCAATGTGTACAATCATGGAGTTGGTATCCATTTTTGGAAGGTGATCTCCTGAAAGATTAGATTTGGCATGTAGTTCCCACTTCTCAGAGGTGGCCTCCTTGAAATTCTGGCAGCATACTTCTTTTGGACAAGGTAAGCAGCTATGCTGAGTCTTGGTGTGCAGCTGATCCAGTGCCCCAGGCAGGTAACAGTGTTCTGGCACACTTTGCATGGGATCAGCCCCTGGAGGTTTTGTATTTTGGAGGAGAGGATGCCATTTCTTTTGCAATGGGCTTCTAGTTCCTCTCTTTGACATAGAAAACAAGATTGGATGCACACTTTGGATGGCCTCAGAGAATTTAAAGGCTTTTCCCAATAGGCAATTCTCTGGGTTAGAGCTGCTGAATGGTCAGTGGGAATGCAAGCACCAGGCTCTTGAGCTTTTTCTCCTGGAAGTCTTAGTGTGTGAGCAGTCCTGGGTGCTGTTCCATTTGGATCCTGACTCTGTGAGACTGAAGGCTTAGGATGGTACCTAGAGCTGAGAAGGAAAGTGCCAATAGCAGAGTGTGTGCCACTAGCTTGATGGGTGCAGCTGGAATTGTATGCAGCAAGAGCTTTCTCAGCTGGCACTTTTGTGAGCTCAGTTTTTGCCAGATGTTTTCAAGTTTGTTAGCAGACTCTGTGAGAGTGAAAAGCTTTGTTACGGTAAAGGAGTTCGTGCTGCCCTTTGAAGGTGGTGCAAAGACGAGTTTGTACTTGGAAGGGGAAGATCAGTGAAACCTTTTTGTGCTGGCACAGTAGATTAGAGAGCAGGGACGTTTGCAACTTGGCTCGACACTCCGAGTGATTTCGAGCTGGGCTCGGTTCGTTTCCCTCTCCTGCGAGTCGGCAGCGGCATCGTGTGGCTGTTCTGATGAGCGCTGACAGTGCCCATCAGGAAAAAGCCAAGCGCTTTTCTGGCCAGGCCCCTTTGGCGTGGGAGCAGTCCGTGCAAGAGCTCTGCTGTGGATCCTGGCTCTCGGACCTGACAGAATGGGATCCCACACGTAGAGAGGAAAAAGAGGAGTTGTTTCATTGTTGGCCGTGCAGTATCGGCTGCAGAAGAAAAGACAACTGCAGCATGGCCCCTTCCTTTCAGAATCTTTTCGGTGCAATCAGCTGTTCAGCATGTAACTGCATCCTCTGAACAGCATCCATGCCCCCAGAGATATGCACTTTCTCTCAAGCTCTCTGTGCCATGCTGTGCTCTTGCTCCTGCAGATCCCAAACCCCTTTGAAAAGTCCAGCAGCTGTTCGCAAAAAAGGGTCTGACAATAAAAAGCCAGTGCTGGCCTTCATAGTGCCCTTGCAGTCTGTAAACTAGAAGAAACACACTAGTGATTCACACTTCCATTCTTAACTATATATATAGCATCAGCGCAGGCAGTCAAAGTGGCAGAGTCCATGGCTAAAGCAAAGTGTTTCTAGCTGCAGTTCAGCCTGAAAGATCTGCCAGGAGACAAGGCATTTGCTAACCTTCCCTTTTCCCTGAGAAACCTGATACTCGCAGCGCAATCACTTTCACACGGCTTCAGCGTTGCTGAGCCCAAGCATCTATAGCTCACAGAGAAGTACATCTCATTACAAATGAAGGTTCTAAAGTAGCCATTTCCCCTAGCAGCATTTAAATTGCGTGCTGCATACTGGGACTATGCACCTTCCTTCTCACATATGCAGACTTCACATTTTTCACCCTTGCAGCTCTGTTGCAAACATCCAGCAGCAGCCCTCATCAAATAGCCTCTAGAAGATAAAGCTGTTGCTGGGCTACACCTTCCCCTTGCCGCACATAAACCACATCAAAATCCCTGGTGCACTGTGTATATCTGTTCTCCACTGCATCAACCATCTTGTTGTCTGGATCTCATAAGGGCAATTATTTTCACATAGAGCTGGAAGAGGAATAGGTGGCTGCACAAGTTGCTGTTCTTGCACTTTTGCTCAACGACTGCCTATGTGAATTAGGCAGGTGAGTGAGTGGCAGCCACACTCTTCAGCCTGTATGCTGCACACAGCAGCTCGGTGCTCTACAGCTTCATTCTTTGCCTTTTTAACCTTTCAGTCGCACTTTCATTCTCCCGGAGGCAAATCTACTCCTCCCACAGAACACTCTGCCAGCAGCAAAGCACTCCAGGGCACTGCTTCTGCTCAAAGATGCTCAGGACAGGCACTTACCTACTTAACACTATGTACCCACCACATTCTGCCTCTCTTGCTGTCTGAATCCAAATGGAAAGCTTCTCGGCTACATCTCACACAGAGAGCTGTGCCAGGACAACAAGCTTGCTTGGAGCTTGCTCCTGAAACTTGTGGAATTTTTTATTTGCACCACATTCAAGGTCTACCTTCCTTCTCGAAGTGCAAAGTGCCATCAGATCGACAAGTTCTCTTCACAGTCCTTCTCAGCTCAAAGTGCACATCTCAGCCTCACAAGGACTAAAGATCCAGAGAGACGTCTTGCACAGAAAAATGTGCCAGGACAAAACCACGTTCTTCATGTCCCCTTCTCATTGCCCAGATTGTGGTGCTGTGTTGAAAGTCTTGGCCATAGAACAACTAATCCAGCAAGTGCATCTCTCCTGGCATATTTCACTAAGTGACAGCTACACAGAAAATTCGGACTCTGCGAAAGAGAAAGAATGTCACTGTACCTCTCCCTTACCTTGCCTTGCCACTGAACTCCTCCTTTGCCTTGCATTACCTTCCTCACCCCTCCCCCACCTGGAGCTCAAGACCCCTTTTTTGTGACATTTCACCGTCTTGCCCTGCCTACTCCTAATAGAACTCCCAAGGCTCCCACGTATCCCCAGTGTTTCAGAAGCTTGTGAGAAGAAACTCAGGGGAGGTCCCATGCAGCCAGACCTGTCTTTCTGGGCAGCTTTTGTCTGGGACCAGTGCCTGCATGTGTTAAATTTTGGACAGGAAATTCACATTTCGCTCTTGGCCTCGAGGGCCAGAATGACAGCTCTTTTGCAAGTGAAGAAAAGCAGGTAGCCCAAGTATTTGAGGAGCAGATTAGAGTCAGCCAATTTGAGCTCAAGGCCAGACAGAGCAGTCTGTCCTGGCCACTTTCGTGTACCAGCAATCCTCCAATGTCCCTGTCACCTGCCTTGCTTTGCCTTAGCACCCCAACAGTTTCCTTGCCTTGCCCTGCTAACCCTCCCCAGCCTTGCATTCCCTTGCTGCACCCTTGACCTGCCTACTGCTTTGCTCCAGGATCTTGCCATGCCTGGCCCGTTCTGTTTCTGCCTGGTTTTGTTTCTTAAGGAATGTTCCAGAGCAAGAGCATCCACGATAGAGTTATGCTGTCATCATCAGAAGTGTCATTAATTCTGGTACATTTGTGGAGGTAATATATCTAGGAATAAAAGGTTTTAGATTTTTTTTTTCTTTGAAATGGAACCATTATCCCGAGCAATGGAACCATTAACCCAGCTCGCACCTGCCCGCAGTGAGGAGGAGGAAGGAGAAGGGGAGCGCCGAGGGGCCGCGAAGGGACTCGCCCGCAGCCGCTCCCTCCGTCCCCGCCGCCAGACCCGCCGGGGTGGGCACCTTCCCGGGGCAGCCCGGCCCGCTCCGACCCGGCCCGCTCACCTCCGAGCCCCCAGCCCCTCTCCGGCTGCGGCCCCGCTCCGTCTGACACCAAGGCGCTTTCGCTTTCCCTTTCCTGGCGAAGGAGGGGCGGCCCCGGCTGCCGGCCGCCCTCGGGAAAGGTCTGGGGGAACAGGGGCGGGGGCAGCCCAGGGGGACCGGCCCGGAGCCAGGGGCACGCCTGGGCTGCGAGCAGAGCGACTCGCCCAGCCCGCCTCTTGCACGGCGAGTTTATCTCTTCCCCAGACGCCCGATCGCGATATTCCCCTGGCCTGGAGTAGCACAGGTGAAGAAGCACTTCTGCCCCTCACCGAAGGGACCAGAGGGGTTTAACAGACATATAGATGTGGCACTTGGGGACAGAGGTTAGTGGTGGGCTTGGCAGTTCTGGGGAAATGGTTGGACTCGATGATTTTAGAGGGCTTTTCCCACCTTAACGATTCTACGAATCCCTGTAGATATGGCAGATCGAGCTCCCACAAGGTCATTTACCTCTTGGGACTTGAAGTGGAGGCACTTGGGATGGTGTGAGTGACTTTCTTCATGGGAAAGAAGCAGTCCCATATCAGGAGAGCTCCCTCTGGCCAACTCCCTCTCTGCAATTGAGAGCAGGAGCCACATGAACTCTGGTGGCTTGGATAAACCTATCGGAGCACTAAAGACTTCTTACGGCTAAGAACAATTAATGAATAAATCAAAAGGAAATTAAGTTGATTCACCCCAGGGGCAAAGAACCCTCCAGATGGTCACAATTAAGATACTTCAAGAAGTCTCAATTCTAGCAGAAAGCCAACACTGACACAGCCAAGGGGAGAAAAGCTGGGACTCTCGGAAGTGCTCAGAAGGAACATCCTCAGCTGGTCTGCAATACCCCTCCTGCACAGCTGCTCACTCCAAGAGGCAACAGCTGCTACCAGGAATGCTTGCTCAAGAACTGCAGGCTTTTAAGCTGTTTCCTTCAGGAATTTAATCAATTACCTGGTGTTCTTGGACAGTTGCTGCTTATCACTCCTTATTTACATTGCCTCGAAGTAAAGCTGCCCTAGGAGCCAGTACATTTGTAGTTTGTCAGAAGGCAGGCAGAGTCAAGAGACAGAGGTAAGACCTGCTGGCCTAAGAGATCAAAGATTTACAGTGCAAGTGAGACAGAAAAACTGTCTCCCTGCAGCTATGGACACCCATCTCCAGAAACTCTGCACAGTGCAGCCGCTGGTTTGAGTGAATTTTTCTTCTCTTCTCAGAAGCACTTGTTTCTGCATGTAAGAGATGTTATGGAATAATTTGTGGGTTTTATAAGTATATGGTATAAAATCATTCATGTTTAAGAAAAGTGTCAGTAGCCAGGGAAGAGACCCATTTGCAACAGAAAGAAGGGTGGCACCAAAAGGAGATGTGTCTCCTGTGCATCCCAATACCGGGTTCCATAAATCTAATCAAGCAATCATCCCTTCCCGGAAAGCTGTTCAGTGGACCAGCAGCAAAGAAAGGAGACTCCATAAATATTCAAGAAAAGAGAAAAAGACAAAAGGGGATGAAATAACTCACTGTCCAGCTGGGAAAAACAGTATAAAAACGGGCTCTGCAAAGACAGACTTTGTGAACGGAGGGAGACTCGTGCGATAGAGGCCGAATCTCGGTTCACCCAGTTCTGACCCTGGGATTGGAACTGATTTCTTTTGTTTGTGGCTTTCTAGGACTTTTTCTATGGCAAATTTTCAATAAATTTCCTTTTATTGATAAAATTGGCTGTTCATTTATAACACTGCACAAGAATTTCTGGAATACTGCTTCCAGGCTCTGCTCAGAAGAACAACCCCAAATGTAAGAAAAAACATTGTGCAGAGGCTGCTAGAGGCACCAGGGGTTTTACATGAAACCACAGACTTGGCTTGGTTTGGCTTGGAAGAGACATTAAAGCTGATCTCATTCCATTCCCTGCCATGGGCAGGGATCCTTCCATTAGATCAGGTTTCTCTAAACCCATCCAACCCGGCCTTGAATGTTTCCAGATATGGGCCAGCCACGGCTTCTCTGGGCAACCTGTTCCAGTAGGTACTTGCCCCTCCACAGCTGAGAATTTCTTTTCAATCTCTAATCTAATCCTGCCCTCTGTCAGTTTGAGGCCATTTCCCCTTATCCTGTCACTCCATGCCCTTGTCCAAAGCCCCTCTCCCACTCCCCTGGAGCCCCTTTAGGCATGGAAGGTGCTCTAATCTCTTCCTAGAACCTTCTCCAGGCTGAACATCCCCAGCTCTCCCAGCCTGGCTCCAGTGCAGAGAGGCCTCAGCCCTCGGAGCATCTCCAGGGCCTCCTCTGGACTCACTCCAGCAGCTCCATGTCCTTCTGATGCTGGGGCCCCAGAGCTGGACACAGCATGGCAGGTGGGCTCTCACAAGAGCAGAGTAGAGGGGTAGAATCTTGTCTCTTGACCTGTTGGTTATCCTAAAAGGGCTTGTTTTGTTTTGCTCAGATCCAGGCAGCACGTCTGGGTTGCACAAGTGCTGCTGGCACCTCTTGCTGGGCTCTGGGCTGATGGACACTGCAGAACTGTTGCTATTTAGATGTACACAGAGACCTCTTATACAAGGATCCAGGGTACAGACAGTCCAGAAGATCTCAGACTGGCTGTTAAACAATGAAACTTCATACCAACAGCCCTTCAACAGATACTATGATATATTTCTAAACATGAAAAAAAAAAAAAAAAAAAAGATAATTCCAAATATTTTATTCTTAATTTTACAAATAACAAGCATTTATCTATAAAAAAACAGGGTAAGAATCAATGTAGGTACAGCTAGGAATATTTACATTCTTAGAAGAAATTTATATATCTTCCTATATACAAGGCTGTGGCCATTACTTGTTTAAGGTACTCCCAAAAGCATTTCTAAGTAAGACTTTATGGTCCTAAGCTGACTGTATGTTTTAAGAAAATAATTTATAACTGCCATGACTAAGGTTCTATTCTACAAATACTGCAATAAGTATTGCAGCAGCAATATCCAGAGTCTCGGGCAATGCACCCCCTCCCTGTGTACCCACCCACCCCAAATGCTCACTTGGAAAGGGGGGAGGAGTTCACACCTCTTCACAAAACAGTGTCAGAAGTCAGCCAAAGTTTCCTCATTGTGGAAGATGAACTAAAGGATGCTTATGGGAGCATTACTTTCACTGTCAGGAGAGTCAGAGATTCTAACAATTGACTGTGGAGCATCAACATCACAAGGAGTTGTGGTACCTTTTGAGTTAATGGCATTTCCAACTGCAAGCAAAGAAACTGAAGTCCCAGGATTATCTGACACACCTGAGATGATGACAGGAGTCAGCCTGAGAGCTGAAAAGGAAGGAATCCTTGTCCCCAGGGCCATACGTTATTTCCTTTGGTGAAGAGCAGAACAAGAGATTGTTCTGTGCAAGAGGGAATCCTCCCTAACCAGGTAACTATAACATGTATTGCTGCTGTGATACAAGTTATAGGCACCCAAACCTTGCAGGATTTCCCAGGTTAAGGTCAGTCTGAATGGCAAAGTCTGTTTCATTTTCCTCTTCTGCAGCACAAGCTCACAGATTTATCACAATTCCTCTTCCAAAGGTCAATTCTGTCCTTTCTCCCTATTCTGCAGGTTATCTGTAGTCACACAGTATGCTGCAGATCTTACCTATTGCCAGCATGGATGCCAATCTAAGATTTGGCCATGACTGACTGTATCAGGTCCTTTTATCTGTATCTTGTTTATTAAAATATCCCCTCAGTTTCTTTTGGAGATGCCTGTTAGCTGGATTCTGCCTACCCACTAGAACAAGATCCTTGGCTTAGAGCTGAACTTGAAAGAGTAGGATAAAACAGTAAGTACAAAATAACCCAATTTGCTATATCAGTTATGTTCCACATTTCTGACTCAGACTTTATGTTTTTAAAAACATAAGCAAGGGAAAAAACCTTTTTTTGACACAAAGTGATTGTCATTGAGTTTTGTAGCATTAGTCACAACCAGGAAATTCCCTAGTTTGAATTTTTAAAAAATCCCAAACCAACAATAACAACAGAAAACTTCACAAAGAACTTTAGTAAACATCAAAATATTTAAATATTCAAGAACAAAAGTCTCTCTTTCAAGGCACATACTTTGATAAAACAGTGGGTAAGAAACTACAGCTAAATCAGACGTTAAATGGACACTGCACTTTAGGACTGGAATTCCCAGACTAAATCATGTATCAGGCAAGCACATATCTTACATTTTGGGGTATTTTCTGAAGCTGTTTACAGGAAGAGCCTTACAGGGTTGTTTACATTGGCAAATTCATTACAAGGAAGTTGCAGCTAAATGTGTTTTGCCTCAGATTCCTGTGGTTATCAAATCATTCTTCTACAACACACACACAAAAAGCCACTTCTCAATGTTCCAGTTCCTAAACATAAGGTTTACAAAGAAAAATATCTGTACTACGTTTTACAACATACTCTTATGTTTGCAATGAATATTTCAAAAAGGCTGTAAGCCTAACAAATCAGGTCATGTTTTTGGGCAAGGGGTACTGGCTGTTACAAGCACTCCCCTGACTTGCATTTGCTCATGTCAAGGTTGTTCTGTGATGTGCAGTGAGGCTTGTAAAATCCAGATTCTCAATTTTGGCTGCAGCCTCAAATCACACACTGCATTTTAAACCTGCCTGCTCAGGGCTTGTCAACCTACTAAACAGGAGTGACACTGAACCTGCCCCAAGCTTTGGACTTCTTTCCTTGGAAAAGCTGACAACACTATATTTGTTGGTATCATTCTCTGCCCTGTGACATTGGTAAGCTTCCTGCTGCATTCCTAAATTAAAATCCTAAATAAAGAGGTGAGAAAATGCAGGAAAAGTGAAGCAAACCCTAGAGCTCAAGATGCTGTTAGGAAGAATTTAACCAAACCAAACCACTATAGTCTATACAGCATTTTCTACTTTCTTCCCGTGACAAGCAGCCCAAGGCACACACCAGTCCCATTGCAGGAGTCTGTTACCAAGGTCAGAATTTGGGATACTGATTAATGAAAGACTGGAATCAGCCAACACTACCTGTATATTTAAACACCACAGGAAAATGCAGAACTTCCCCAACCAGCTGCTGCAGTAGAGCAATGACACTGAGAGTTTAGGTTACAAAGGTTTAGGTTGTTTATTATTATTGCCTTAATTTAACAAGACAGAACAAAATACAAGTGCCATGAGAGAGAAACCTTTCACCACTCACATTTGTCACACAGTAACCAGCATAGCACAAATGAGACTCTGTGTACAAATACATTGTATATTTAAAGAAACACAGGTAATGGCAAACTTCCATAGCACAAGGAACAATTTCTTGGCAGACTGTCAACAAGATTTGTGGGTTTGCTGGATTTTTAAAAAACTATTTAAAAGCAATTCACTGATTACAAGTTAAGTGGAACTTAGAAGTGACAGCAATCACATAGTTGACACGTGAAGATTGAGAACCAGTGGTCAGAGATACATTCTGAGTTTTGTTCTCAGTACATCCCACCATGAGGTCAATGCAGTGGCAAGATTAACATAAAATTTGCAACTAAATATATTAATTGTGTGCATGTGTATATGAGTGGGAAGAACACAGAACAAAGACAGGAGAATTGTTTCCATCATCCAAATTGCACAGAAAACATTAAAACGATTTACACATAAAACTTTCACCACACATTGAAAAAAGAGAATCCCACACTAACATCATTCTCTCTATACACAGGTGAAACCATTTGCATTATTTAGAATAAATCCAGCCTAAAAAAAGGCCACACCCAAGGTCAGATGTAAACAACTTCACCAAGAAGGTACAGTTGAAATCCAGCATTGGACTCAAGTGAATTTTGTGAACAAAATTTCAGTGCTAAATACTTTGTGCAAGACAATCCTTTCAGTCTATGCTGAATTAAAACATATCAGGTTAGAATTAATTCTCAAAATCTTTCTTTGCATCGTTCTCGATTTGGTAACAAATTCAGCATGAGCAAAGTCATTTGAGTGAGATCACAGAGAGGCATGTTCTCATAAACCTTTACTATAATAAATAAGTTTTCTGTCCAGAAACAGAAGTCAAGGAACCAAAAGCAATGAGCAACTTTTCCAGGCAATTTTTACCTCTTGATCTAAGCATTAGCTCTGGAGGAGGTTCACTGAAGAATCCAGGCACCCTGCCAGCCTTTAAACTCATTTTCAAGTATCTTTCAGCTGAACTATACGTGTAAAGTTACAAAGGATTGATCAGATTCTGCTCCATTGTACTACTGCATGAACACAACCGTGGCTGAAAAATCTCATTGAAGGCTAAAAAGTATTTATGTTCATATAAAAAGAGAATGTAGGGAACACAGTGTTTAAATTAATAAATAAGGTTAAAATTACAGAAAACAAAGTGTTGCCACTAGCCCTTTCTAGAATAAATTTTAGAAGAAAAGTCCATTTAACTTTCAGTTCACCAGGAAATACATAGGAGTTCCATCAAAAAGCTGTGCTTTTAAAAATTTCTGGATTTTCTTCTTCCTCCTTGGAATCCCTTGTGCTACTAGATGGAGGTCTGTATTCTAATCTGGGGGTTGAAGAAAGAAAAAAAAAACAACAACCAAACTTAAAAAAGTTATGATAGATGAGAGAACTTAGGAAAAAAACCTGAGTTCTGTCTGATATTACAGACTCTTAATTTTAACATCCTGTTGACTTCAGTTGAAAAGGTCCCTTTTCAGGTGGCACTTACCCTTTTACTCGCAGCATCTGATCAATGGTGTCAGGAAGAGGCATGCCATAGCTTTCAGGCAGAAATAGTGTGAGAATTCCTGACAGCACAGTCAGGCTCCCCATCAGGATGTAAGGCAAGAATCGATCATAGGCACCTAGTAAAAAACACACATGTTGGGGAGGATGAGGCAAGAAGGCCCTACAAATATGATTGCCTAGCAAAAGATTCTAAGAGTGTAAAACCTGAAAATGAAACAAAATTGAAAGCAAGCTTTGAGATCTAGGATGCCAAGCCAGAAAACAGTGGTTAAGTTAGCTGAGGGCAGGATGCCTTGTGATTGAGCAATACTCCTAGCAGACAAAGGGATGCCAATGGGGGTTGGGCCCTGCCAATGTGGCAGGGAAAAGGTGACTGGAAACTGGCTTTTTTAGGTTTTTGGAATGTAGCACGTTATGGTAATGCCCTAGTTCTCATAAGCTGTATGTAAATTCTGTAGGTTTTGTATCTTGTACTGGTTGGTTGGTGTAAACCAGAATATTCAACACAGAAGGAGATAAAATGTAATGTAACAGGAAATTAGGTCTCTTTTGGGCATGCTTTGAGCTGGGGCTGGCAGCTCAGGTAAAGCTCTTGTACCCATGACCTGTGCAATAAACCACGTTTCAAGAGCTGTTCTGCTATCCAGAGAACTCTCTTGTCACCGCCGATTATCCACTCTCATACACACACAAACAAAGAAAAAAAAAATCAGCTCTCAGTCTCTGAATAATTACCTAGAGATGCTGTGGATGGCCCATCCCTGAAGTGTTCAAGACCAGGTTGGACAGGGCATGGGGTAACTTGGTCTAGTGGAAGGTATCCCTGCCCACGGCAGGGAGGTGGAATGAGATGATATTCCTTCCAACCCAAACCATTCTGTGGTTCTGTGGTAATGTTTGTACAAAGGTACAGGGCTTTACCTATCCAAGATTTGTGCTTTCAGAAAAAACAAAACCAACCAAGCCCCATCACAGCCTGACATTTAAAGTGTTTGTTGTTATAAATGTGGTCGTAGAAACTCAAGGGAGTGGGAATAAACAGGTGTAAGAAGTGTCCTTATTGAGGCAAGAGAATTGACTTTCTGGAGCATCTCTCCAGCAGACCAGTTAACTCACCAAGGTAAACAAAGTAAGGTGAGAGGATGCTGCCCAGTCTGGAGGCCATGGAACTTGCTCCAACTCCCATGTTCCTTACTACTGTTGGGTAGAGCTCAGCCGTGTAAACATAAACCATTGAGAAGGCAGATGTGATTCCAAACTTCCCCAACATCACCAGTAGGATAGACAGTGCACGGATATCTGAAATCCAAACACAGTGAAGATTTAGGTTCTTGCAATTCATTGTATCCCTTAACTCCTTTGTGTTTGTGTAACTCCTGCCTAATTAACTCCAGTATTTGGTGTCTTTTTTCTCTGTAAATATCCACAAATATAAGCAACATTTTTTTCTTAGTTACTAGAAATCAACATTTCCATTTTCTCTTTGAGAACAGGGCTTCCTGCCAAGTGAAAAATAAGGAGAACAGAGCCAGAACTGCAGAGATCCTCTCAGGTTTCAGGGGCCAGACCTCTGCTATTGCAAAAAAATGCCATATATCCCTTTTTAACAAAGTGAACAAAGTAAAACATTTGAAACAAATTATTTTTAGGTTTTCTAAAAACCTGTTTTTTCATTAACATTCTTAGCTACATTCTTAGTTTCATTAACACTCTTTGCTATAATAATTTAATTATAGGAAGTTGGATTGACTTTAATTGGGACAGTTAAGATTGGAAAATCAAAACAGATCATATCAGTGTCCAATTGACTCAAAGAACAGGGGAAAAAACACCAAACCTGAGAATGCAGCACATATATTATCTGTATGAAATAAGCAAGGCAGTTCTTGCATGTTTCGTATATCTTTGATTTGTAAATGAGTCCTAGGCAACAACACCTCCCCTTATATTCAATATCATTAGCAGTAATGACTCCATAGCCCTATTAATATAACTGCACTGAAGATACATTTGGTTTGAGATTCAGTAAATGTTACTTGGCCCTCCTTTCCAGTAGCTACACACTATTTTAACTACCAACACTAATTCAGTACATGCATCTCTGCTTATCGAAAATAATTCCACAATGACTCCACTGAAAGTAACTCTTTAAACAAGTTCTAAAGTCATCAACAGCTGTTTGGGAAGTGAATTTTACATCCCCTTGGTAACCTCCACTAGCAAATTCTGGTTGGTCTGGTCCTGGTTTTACACCTGGACCTTACCAGGAGACCCTGCCAGAGATGTAGTTTAGAGGCAAAACTGGACTGCAACTCTAATCCCAACAGACACAAAGCCAATGACCCACCTTTCAAACTGTATCTGGATGACATGTTGTGGCAGTTACTTGTGCAGTAGCACTGACAATCAAGGAAGAGGGGCAAAGATAGGACACCAGTATCTGCATTTAGTCCCCTCAGGACACTTTTCCTCCACATCTGCCCCGTGCACGGTACTGCACGTCACCTATCATACAAATGTGAGATCAACTAACGATTCCATACGTGAAGGCACCAGCTGAATGAAGAGAAGAACACAGCCTCCCAAGAATAACGCAGCAGCCATTGAGTACCGTCGGGGGAAATGGCGAAGCAGCAGCCAGGAAATGATGTAGGCTGGGACTTCAATCACTGCTGAGAGGAAGCAGTTCAAATACACGTCTCCGTGCAAATTAGGTGTGTCAAGAGAAAGTCCAAAATAGCCAACTGAGATTATCATCCTGAAAGAAACAATAGCAGGGTCAAACAAATCTCTCTTTCTTCCTCAGGTTGCCAGGAACCTCTTCCACATTTCCATCAAGCACAGAAATGGCTGTGTAAGGCAAATTCAGCATCTGGCAGACTTATTCACCTCTGAAGTAGCTGAGTGCTGACTTCAGAAACAGCAAGTTAACAATTAAAACGTGCGGATGCTTTTGATCTCAAAGAAAAAAATATATTACCCTGGGAGGAAAGTGATGATCATTCACACTGCAGGCATGCAGTAGTTGCCATTACTATAGTTTGTAGCCTTAACCTGAAAGTCTGAGCTACTGAATTTTACTGCTGCTGAGGCCTACAGCAGCTTTCCATTACGTTTACCAGGGAGCTCTGTGTGGAGGGCATTGTTTCTGGGTCATTATGCTCCATGCTTTCTGTATAAAGTCAGATGGGAGGAGTATGGCACCCTGGCAGGCCCAAGCAGCCCGTGATTTTCTCTGCCATGCTCCAAGCTGGCTGGGCAGCATCCAAATCACACTGGCATGGCTGGGTGCCTGGACTGGTCAGTGCATCAGGACAGAGCATGGTGGCTGGAACACTGCCATCTTAATTTCCTGCCAAATGACAGCTGGCTTCCATGTAATCCAGGGAAATACACAACTGGCCTTGGAGACAAACTATGTCCTGTCTTGGATGATGCTGGGTAGAGAAGGTTAAGCTTTACCAACAAGTGTAACGTGGTAAATAAGGAAATAATGGGCAGTGGATCAGAACGTGCCCAGGTGCAAACTGAGGCACAGAACACCTGGCACTCATCTCCACCAGCATCTATCTACCTTAGAACAGAACCTGGAGCAAAGTGCACCACTGACAAAAGATTAGCTCTTCCTCCCCTTCACTGAATATGGAAGAGCCTTCATGGTCCATTTGCTTAAAATAAAGCTGCTTAGTGTACCTGGGAAGGTATGAATTGACACAGCTGAGAGTTACCCCCTGCTGCTGTGGCGCCCTGGCCTAAGCCATTCTTCTCAGAAGTAGTTCTGTACAGTTTTTCATACCCTGGGGTCCTTGGAGTTACTTTTATACACAAACTGTAATGCTGGAACTCCCTTTTAGTAGCAGATTGCCTTAGCACTGGCAAACCTTAATATAGTTATATATTTTGTAGGAGAACTTCAGTGGTATTTGCACATCCTAGGGTGCCAAGAAGCCAAACTTCTTCATCCCTGGTGCAAACCCTGCAAAGGGAATAGTTTAAGGGCCTGTTACTTAGGCAAAATTAACAAAACACTCAGCACTATGTAAAGGTGATATATTGCTGTCTGCAACTATTCTCTTTTATAGCCCTTTCTTGTGAGAACTTTTAATTCATGATACAGAATATACCATCAGTATACCATGGGTTGGAAAACCATGTGCTGTGAGGAAGCACAGGATATTATATCTTTATATATTGGGAAATGAATTTAAAGGAGATTAGGTCACTGACATACGAAATAAGAATGGTGAAACAATTGCCCAAGCAAACCAAATACTTTCCTGCAAGAGGAGGTAAGATTGTGGAAGTCAACTGTACTTGTTTGACTCTTCCTGCCTATCATAAAACTTGATTTTTGATGTGGCAAAAAGCCCTTCAGTATGGGTTACTGAATCCAGTAGAAAGGATTATATATTGTCATATCAGTGTTTCTCTCAGAGGGTTTCTTTAGCCTAAGGGCCAGAAGATCTAAGACATCTCAGCTGCTTCATCCTACCAGAAATGCTGTTCAAACAGGTATTGCCTTTGATTTCCACAACCACACACACAAAACTGGGTGTGCCCAGGAGCTACTGCCCCACATCAAGCAGATGAGGAGTTGGGCAGTCTCCCTTCCAATCAAACATCAGAGTCAGTGACTGGAGTTGAGCAGTTAGACATTATATAGACACCCTATTGACATTTCTGCAAGGAACCAACACTACTCTTCTTTTTGAGCTGGTTTTTTGCACAAGTTCTCTTCTCAGTGTGTTCGTGGCCTTGAGTTTGGTGATGGGCCAGAGAATCTGGTTTAAATATAAGCCAAATTATCCTTTGATCTAAGATGCCACATCATCTTGTATGGGCTGGCAGGTCAGTGGACTAAACTCTGAGGCTCTGCCTCACTGAGGCACAAGAACATTGTTCAAAAAAACAGCATGTAGACTTAGTTGGCTCCCAAGCACTTGAGGGACCCTCTTGGTTTGGCTACTAAGTACATGCACTAATTAAACCTCACTTGTAAACCCTCTGGCAGGTTAAAAGTTACCCTCTCTGTTTACAGTTTTACTGAGATTTCTAGTAAAGGAAAATAAACCATTTAATGAAATTGAGCAAAAAGTATGGCTTCAGCTAGTGAAAACCAAGCTGAAGATGACAAGGAAACAAAGCAGACAGCAGAAAAATACAGGGAAATCTCAGATGAGAACTTAAAAGGCAGCATTATCCCTTTAAGAGCCATTACAAAAGAAATGGAATGATTGTCCCCTAAATCAGGCATCATGCTCAGATCCCTGGGCAGAAGTTCTCTGACTGGGGGTAGGGCATGACTCATTCCTCTAAAAAGACTTTATTACAGTCAGAAGAGCATTCCCCAAGGCCCAGGATCGGGCAGGATTCCCACACATCCATTGCCAGCTGATTGGATTCTTGCTCAGTTCAGAATAAGCCTGACTGTTTCAGAAAGGAACACCAACCCAGATGTGTTTCTACACTGTCACCAAAATGAAGAACCTATGTAACCCAAAATTTGTTACTTCAGCCACCTAGTCATTGATTTTTGAGCTGGTTTTGTCTGTATCTCTTCAGAATTTAGTATTTAAAGTTACATTTAGTATTTAAAGTTACATACTCCTGAATCACACTTGCTTACCAAAGAAGCACTGACATAATCGTGATAGTTAAGATATTTCGGGTTTTCAATAGATCCAAAATGGTGTATGTCTGTTGCTTCTGGGAATTGACATCTTGTAGCTGTAAAAGAGCAAACAACAAACAAAACATGGGAACTTTGACTTCCTGCAAAAATAATTATTATGAAACTAATTCCTACCACCACCTTATACCTCAGTATTTTGATCTGCTGAAACCGGTGCCCGACTTCTAACAAAACACATGTAAGAGCCAAGTACTTGTGAAAGTAGAAGCTCCTCTCTAATTTAAAGTCACTTAAAATTTAGACTGAAACTCTTAACTCTCGTGACCAGTGACAGGACCTAAGGAAACTGCATGAAGTTGAGTCAGGGAATGTTTATGTTGGGTATCAGAGAGAGGTTTTTCGGCCAGAAGGTGGCTGGGCACTGGAACAGACTCCCCAGGCAAGGGGTCACAGCACCAAGCCTGACAGAGCCCAGGAAGCATTTGGACAAGACTCTCAGGCATATGGTGTGATTCTTGGGGGGTCCTGTGCAGGGCCAGGAGTTGGACTCCTGATCTTTGTGGCTCCCTTCCAGCTCAGCACATTCTATGATTCTATAGTAATAATTTTCTTTGCCTGAGGCTTCACAAAACAACTGCTTTTTGTTATTCGAATTATAAACAGCATTAATTCACAATTTATATGTTACTACTGGAAGGGTTCTTACATCTACTTTTGAGCACTGCACCTGGAGAATCAGGCTGCACTGGAGAATCAACTGCACTCAGACTAGAAGAGAGTAACAAGGATGGTGAGAAAGAGGGTTTCTTTAGCCTAAGGGCCAGAAGATCTAAGACATCTTAAAAGACATAGAATATCTTCAAATACCAGGAAAAGTAAGTGATAAACTGTCCTCTACCCCGCTGCAGACACAGCAACAATTAACAAGAATTGCTGCAATAAGCTGCAGCAGGGCAGACTTAGTAAATGACTACTCAAGCTGGACCTAAGAGTAATGTACTTCAACTGAGACAAACTGGCTAATGAGCTGAAAAGTGTTCATCATTATCTAGTCTGTTTCTGAGATTATCTTCTAAGAGTATAAACAAAAAGACAACAAACTTCTCCTTTCCCCATTAAACTTTCCAGCTCCTTAACAAAAAATCACTTCCATGTAAACAATGCAAGGGTATTCATCCACCAAGTATGAAAACAAGTTTTGTGCTTGGTAAGATCATAAAAAAAGAAAGATTTTTTTTTTTTTAATTAGGACTTTATTTAGACACCTAAAGAGGGGGACCAAGGGAAAGATTTTTCGAAATATGGAAAAGGTGATTTAAGAGGACAAATCCCATTGATTAAAACTATCAGCTCTGATAAAGCAACCTGGAATTTCTCTAATCTCTGCAGTAACGTGAAAATTCTTTCCAAGTGACAGTTGGCTCTGAAGATCTGGATAATAAAATAGCAGTCTGGCACACACCAAATTTCTGTGTATTTTCTTTCATAAATCCCATTTTTTACCAAAGGCAATCAGTTCTTTATCTTTGATAGCTTTCATTCTGCCTAAAGCTAAACTTACATCACATAAACTGTAGTCACTTCACAGTTCATAGCCCTTTCTCATAAATCACATGATCTTTCCTAAGTATTCTCCAGTTCTGCCAAGAGCTATTTGTTGCCAAGAAACAAAAACACACACAAAAAAAAAAAAAAAAAAACCCAAAAAAAAAAAAAAAAAAAAAGAAGGGGAAACAAGCAAATCATAAAACAAAACCAGGAAGAGAAAAATTCAGTCAGTTGATGAGAAAAAGGGTTCTTGCCTTTAAAGAGCTGGATAAGCAGACAACAAAATCTTTACCACAACAGGCTCATAAAAGAAGCTATGAGAGAAGGGCAGGGAAACCAAAATGATGGCTTAAAATTAAACCTATCATCCAAACATTTCTATCCCCTCTTAACGAACCAGGCCCTATTTCTGCTCTGCAGCTGGTTTGTGATTCGTCACCTGCTGGACCTCTACTGGCTTGAAATCTCTGGAGTCAAAATTCTGCTGCTCTCCAGCTGCACAGGTTTGAGGGACTTTCCAACCATAAACTCAGGTGGCTCCTCCATCCTGTTATGAATAAAATCGGGGCCAGGAGACATTTCTCCCTTTTTAAGCCTTTGTTGAAGATCAGCTCTGGGGCCGCTGCTCCCCCTGCACGACGCGGAGGAGGAGGAGGAGGAGGAACTCAGCTTTGTCTCACGGCAGAGATGGAACTTCCTCCTCACGGATCCATGCGAAATTCCCTGTCAGCTCCCAGCTGGGGGGGTCTGACCAGTCCAGGTTCACTGAAGTTACGGTGAGAGACCAGAGAGTCTCTGCTGGCATCCTGGTGTTTCTCTCTGCTCTGCCGGCTTCGGGGTGTCACTAGTAGTCAGGGGTGCTGCATTGGCTCGTTATTTAGGGTTTTATTTCTTTTTCTACGGAGTTTTCCCAAATTTGCATGAATGGAGAATCTTGGGAAGAGCAGCTGTGTCCCCAATAATGCAAGGGGGAAGGGGGTACAAAGGGACTGAGTAGACAGATTAGCAACTGAATAACCTGAGCTAGCAGAGCTAGGTGAGCAATCAGGAATGATTAACATTTGTAAAGGCTTTTGGTAACAACACATAAACTTGATGCTAGAAGGAAAAAAACCACTTTCTGGCTGAATTTTACTCCTTACAATCCCAAACACACATTCCAAATGCAGGAAGGCAAAGGGCCAGCCAGATTTCTGGGAACCTCTCTGCAGCATAAACGTGCTACCAAAACCCTCAAGAAGCTGTAAGCCTTCTGCTTTCCAGCTCTTCAGACAGCAGACACAAGAACAGAATAAACACAACACTGATGCAGAGGAGTTTTGCACAGATCTTTTGGCCATAATATCACTTTTACCTCAGAAAGCAAAGAGATGGACAGGAGTTCTGCACGTTCATCAAGCTCATTTTCCTTTAACGGTCAGAAAGCTGATGTGCTAATGTCTTTAAATATGCACCACATTCTCCAGCCCACCCTGCTGCAACATCAGTATTTCCCTTTGTCCAGCATTTCCTGGGGAAAAATCCCTACTCTTGCCCCTGCCTTCTGCTCCTTTACTATCCAACCCCATTCAGAGACAGCAAACATATCAGTATTTCTTTCTAAGAACAAGAGAGAAGATTCCAGGAATAGTGATCTTAGGCAGATGTTGGAGCAAGGGCTTATTTTCTGTTTTCCTGCTGCAGTGCTGGCATTAGATGAGTTTTCATGGCTACAGGATGAGAAAGAAGAGGAAGAAAAAGGAAAATATGAAGAAGAGGGCTGCATCCTGTAGAAAGAGTGACCCACACCACAGCAGTTTTGGGCAGTTTTGTCTGCCAGTGGGGGGAGTTCACGTTTGCAGGAGGTGCAGTTTGGCTGCTGCTCGTGAGAATGGAGCCAGGCTGGAGAAGTTCACAGAGAACTGTCTCCCGTGGGAGGGACTCCACGGCCTCAGAGGGCAAGGATCCTTTCCCAGAGCAGTGCAAGAACATCTCAGGGATGAACTGACCAAAACCCCCATGCTCTGTCTCCCTGTGCTGTCGGTGCGAAGGACGGAGGGGCTGGGAGGGAAAGGTGTTTTAAGGGTTTATTTTATTTTTCATCATCCTCCTCTGACTCTGGAGCAACTCTCACAGGTGCCTGGCATTGGGCCAGTGTCAAACCATGACAATGACAAGACACTGTCAATTGTTAACCAGCAACTGCCCAGATAGATTCTGGAGATGTGTGCCCACTCTCCTGGAATATCCAAATAGTTTGTCTCTTTTGACTTTCAGAGGTCATGTTTGAATGTGTATGGAACTACATCTTAAGGGCACCCATCAGCTCAGATAAAGGGAAGATCTCCAGAGAAAACAGGAGCACGTAGGAAAAAAGAGATGGGAAAGATACCTGTCATTACTTCACCTGAAAGGAGCTCATTTGTTTTCCTTAATGCAGATTAGAAATTGATGAGTATGAATTAGAATAACAATATTGCCCATGTCACAGGATTAGCCTTGTGTTAGACTTACACAGTTATATTATAGACTAAATAAGCACAGAATCTCTCTGGTGCAAATATTTAGATCACCAAGCAATAGGCACGTCAAATTCATTATCCTCCCCTGGAAAATAGAGTTTAAAAGGAAAATGGGCAGCTGTAAACTGGATGAAAAAGAAGTTTGCATTAAAATGCATGTTGGCATTCCCATGGGAATGGGACCACAAAGACTTTGCAAATCCCAGTGATGGGAAAGGGCATTGTGCTTTTCAGCAGAAAACTATGATCTTTCACCCACTTGAGAAGCACATCATGCAGTGCAGGCATAACTCCATTCATCTGTATGGAATAAATTGCTTTACATAAAGTCCAGCAAACAACTGATAACAAGTCTTACCTCACTAGGGTCAAGTATTACATCTGGAGCTGTAATGCCATTAGTTTTTGCAGCTTTTCGGATGATGTTTTCTGCCTCCTGAAACCTCCCCTGGGAGATCAACCACCGTGGAGACTCTGGAATGACCCTGCAGAGAAGGTTCAGAATAACAAGCCTCCATTTCCATAGAAAGCACTGCTAAAGGGACCAACACATTGTTCTAGGCAAGAAGAGCTCCAAACACACCACATCTTGCAGGAATTAGTGCAGTGACAACAGAAATCAGATTCACAAGAGCAGACTAGTGTAAGGAACAAGACCAGACTAATATTCCCTTTAGGATTTCAGAAGTGCTGAAGGAATTAGCCATGACTCAGAAAAAAGAGCAATCCAAATATTCCAAGTATGGGATTAATTTAAGAATTTCAGAAATGTGAACACACAAGCAGCACGCTGTAGGTTAAGAAGCATACCCTTAGAGGCTAACACATGTAAAATCAGTAACTGTAAATTCTGTCACAGAAAGGCAAGTCAGAGAGCAGAATTCCCCAGTCATTCAATTGCGTAAGAATCGACATGGAAGCACACACAACTGCTACTGTAAGCGAAGGAACACTACCACCATGTGGACTATTTCAGTTTTACATGCCACTCAAAAGTAGTATTTTAACAACTACAGAAGAAAACACGGAAGTGCCACAGCTATGCAAGTACTGTTTTGTAGTTTGTCACATCTGTGTCACCCTACCCATGCCAAGATCAACTGGTTTTTCCTTCTCCCCTTGGTTCACACCTATACTTAAAACCTGCAGATTTCAGTTCGTGCAGAAGTATTGAGTTTTATTGACTTTTATTTTGCTTTCTTTGCATGCGCAAGACTTAATTTTACAGAAGCCTATAGAAAATGAAGAGTAGGTTTTTTTGGGCATCAGTAAGCCATGGACTGACAGCTAAACAACTGGGAGAGTAAAGGACACAACATCCATTCTTTACCTCCCCATTCCTGAATTTCATCAGCTTCATCATCTTAAAAATCTGCAGGCAAGACCTTCTAAAGACTAAAGTCTTGTAAGTTAGTTATACTCACCACCATAGTGGGATGAAGAGCAGCCCGGGCAGGGTGAGTGCCAGCAGCAGCATCCTCCAGTCTCGGATGAAGAAAGCAAAGAGAGGCAGCAGCATGTAACCAAATGCGTAAAAGATGCACACGCCCAGGGTGCAGAACAGCAGACGGACAGATTTGCCAAGGATTTCTGTGCCTGTTCAAAACAGCAAAGGGATTATTAGCATTTTAATTTAATAGCAACCAAGTAACTTCATAAAAATACCCCTAGCAATTGGCTTTGAAATGCATTGCACTGCAGAGTTGCAGGATGTAGTACTCTGCTGTCTAGTTGGAGAGGCACCATGGAGCTGGTCCATGCCATGATTCTGCACCAATTCAAGTAATTGTATGTGTAAAAGAATGAGAACTAGGCCACATAGCATTCCTGCAGCTCAATATGTAGGTCATATTTTTGTAATTTTACCTTTTTAGAATCTCACATTTTACCTGAGGAACTGAAATCACTTGACACTCTTAACAGTTAAACGTAGCTCAATCTCCAGAATCCTCTCCAGCTTATGAAGAGTGACCAGCTTCTTTAAAGAGTAATTCAAAGGTGCCTACACTAAGATCCCAACCTGCATCACCTTCTAAAAGACTATTTAACCAAAAAAAGTACAGTCTTTTGGGGTAGATTTATGGAATTCATCTTGGTCACAAAGACCAGGCTACTGTCAGAAGAATTAAATGCATGAACAGGGGTCAGTACCCCCCTCGGAAATGTTTCGGGACCTGCAAATCAAGAGACAGAAGACAAAAATACAATCTTCCTTGTTTCCATGGGAATCAAAGAAGATGCCAGCAGTTGCAGCAGGCTGTGTGCAGTGAGGTTAGCTGAGCCCCTGAACTGGCCTTCCTTGGCTCAAAAAGAATTTCTTGCCATCATTTGGTACTTTGGACAGTGAGGACACTGCGAATAACAATAATTTTTAAAAAAAATCTCCGATTCATGAGGTAATTCACATTCCCATGATTAAATAAGGTCTTAGCTTGAAAGTATACGAAGCAAAAGTCATGATGACATTTAAATTTTTACTATAGGCTGTTTAAAGAAGACATCATAAAAATTACTCTACCTGTCTTGGTTCTTTTGCAACTTTTAAATTAAACAGGTATTTAGGTCCCGAAATGGACATCAGAAATCCCCGAAAAATCATAGAATCATGGAATGGTTTGGATTGGAAGGGACCTTAAAGATCATTTAGTTCCAATCCCCAAAAAATCATGTCTCACATGTATTACCTCTCCAACTAGAAGACGGACTTTATTTCAAATAGTCAGTTTCTGGGGTTTTGGCTCTTTCAGGATGGTAAACTATAGAAATATTTCAAATTGCACCTCTATCAGCTGGAAGTTCCAAGGAGAAGAGAAGTTATTCACGCATGGTGAGGCCACACTCTTAACAGTGTTGCTTGGCAAAACAAATCAACCCTAAGTCAGTACTGAAAAGGAGCAGGAAAAGCACAAGATGAAAGGACACATGCAATGACCAGCAGGGCTTTCATACCAAGAACAAATGCCGCCACGTAGTTAGATATCTGTCCCATGCCAACCAGCACAAACAACACTGAAAACATCTCCCAGCTGGTAGAGAAGACCTGTATGAAACTGAAGCCAGTCTGCATTGCCAGAGTTGCAAACAGCACATTCTTCCTGCCAAACCTTCCATCGACAGATTTAAAAAAGAAAGAGAAGGGGGAAAAAAATACATTATTAAACAACATCATGAATGAAATCTACAGAAACAGAAAAAATAAATAAAATTACTTATATGCCTACTTAAGGAGATGCAAAACTTCTGCCAAAAGCAGAGGTTCAGGAAATGCGACACAGGCACAACTATTCTAAACACATTAAAAACATCACCGGCCAAGAGAAATTAATATTCCAAGGGCTGCTAGTTAAGCTGTGTTTAAGTATGTGCTGGAACAGTATTCCTTTCTTACTGACAGGATGAGCAGTGAAACAAATCATCAGGAACAAGTTACTTAAAGTGCAAGAGTATCCAATGCTTCTCCTCCTCCAAGGAGCACACAGTCCATGACACAGATCAACACCTTAAAAAAAGAAAAAGGAAAGGCTTCTGGAGAGAATTAAAACTCAGATTTGGAAGATGCTATTGGCAGTCAGTGATCCCATGCTGCAATCTTCATTCCCTTTGGTTTAAAAAAACCCAAAATTAAGAGATTCTAGAAGACTTCCTGATGAAGTAATTAAAAAAACTCCAAAAACCAAAGAGAAAAAATTTTAAACAAAGCTCAACCCATCAAGCTGCTGCAGGAGTGGTTGCTGGTGCCCTGGCCCAGGCAGGCCCACGCTGCTGGGACAGGATGTGCTGAGTGCAGGTTTCACAACTCCAAAGTCTGTGTTGACCCGCAGGTCTGCAGCTGGTGTCGTGGGCAGCATATGAGTCACAATGCACGAAGAACAGACTGTTACTTGAAACCCCCAAATATTTTGTCAACCTTCGTATCTCAGGCTTATTGCAGGTAGCATAACACTGTAGGCAGCCTTGCTGGAGCATTCTCCTAATGGAGAGAAGCTCTTAACCAGGAGCTTGCTGTCTTTCAGTGGCTACAAGTAACTGGATGGGCTGCATCCATGGCCTCCTCACCTGCATCTAGTGAGGACCTGTGCTACCACGGGAAGGAGCTGCAGGAGACTGCCAGGAGTGTGAAGGTAGGAAGCTCATGGATTCTGGCACCAGAACAGTTCCTGCTTCACCTGCTGGGCAGTCACCATGGGAGACATTCAGGATCCTTGTAGCAAACACGGAGTTCTTTGGCAGGAAGCACCTGAACCTTCTGAAGCAACAGCACCAGGAGAAGGTGGCGAGAGACTTGTCCACAGGGATGAGGGGAATCACCCTCACAGGGGAGGGCAGCGGGAGGGCACGGAGCTCTGCCCGGGGACGAGTGACAAGCCAGCTGAGATCAGGGCTTGGGATGAGCAGGGAGGCCTACACGGGTGGTAAAAAAAGCAAACAGGGAAAAAAGCAGGTGGAAAAAAGCAAACAGGGCCTGCTGCAGAGCACCACAGGAAACCTCCTCACACCCAAAGGCACTGGCCATCATAAGGGCTTTGCACACTCCAGGACACGCTGGAAGGACAAAACCCAGGAGGTTTCTGGAGCTCATTAGTGATGACTTCCTAACAGATGGCTGAGGAGCTGACAAAGGGAGACACTGCTGGACCTGACACTTGCAAACAAGGGTGAACTGACTGGGGGTGTGAAGGCTGGCAGCAGCCTGCTGGCTGTGCAGTGCTAAAGAGCGGGATTGTGAGGGGAGGAACAAGGCTGAAGGCGGGATCACAGAGAGAGCAAACACTGGCCTGCCTAGGGATTTTTTTGGGAAAAAACCATGGCATACAGCTTTGGAGAGAAGTACAGGAGACCTGACTAATTTTTACAGATTACTGTCTCTAAGCTTGAGATTGGTCCAACCTGATAGGCAGGAAACTATGGAAAGGCCCTAAATGATGCCACAAGATGTGTGGCATAGAGATTATGTTTCAATGAAACAGAAACTTTGCAAGTATCAGTAAATTAGAGGACCACCTATTGATCTCAGGGAATCAGGAAGACAGCATACCATGCATTGCACAGCAAAAGCCAGGGAGAGAATCAGAAAAACTGAGCTTTACAAAATACAAACAACTGCTGGCATCACAAAAATGAATGGTGTCTTCTTTTTTTTTTATGTTTGTACTGATAAACAAGAAAGTCTTGCTTCTCTGGAGTACAGCTGAACAGCATTTATGCTTCCACAAACACAGATCATTGGACTGTATTTAATAATGAGAAAGAGCAGCTAGCTGTTTATAAAAAGAAAAATCCCAATTTGACCTAAAAAAATAGGAAAACAAGCCTCAGGGATCCTTCTGAACATAGTTCAAAATAAATAGAAGAGACTGTCCTTAATCAGATTTTTCCAGACAAAACTTATCTCCTACACCTGTTTTCTGGCATAAAAAACCAGTTTGCTGCCAAGTGATTCCATTGCAAGAACAAACAGAGGTAGATAACACTTACTAACAATCTTTGTAACGTTCTGTTCTAGTTCAGTGCATTTCTCTATACACTCTGTATACACTCAGGTTAGACAATCACAGAACAAAGACATGTTAGCAGTTGCAGAAAGACACTAGTAGGAAAGCTGACATACAAGAAATGCCTACAAATGAGCATCAAAGAGACAGCAGCTCTGGTGTATATACTTTACTTGTCTGAGAGCTGTCCTGAGATGAAAGATCCCAGCAGGACACCCACAAAGAACAGGGAGGTGCTCAGGGGTCCCTTCCAGTCGTTGGCACATACGAGATTCCACTGCAGGGAGAGAGAATTGGAAAGTCTTTTTTAATAAACAGGATTTCCCCTCCCTCCTAAACTCTGCTGAGCTGGGTTTGGAAGGAGTGAGAACAGAATTACAGAATCGTCTGGGCTGTAAAGGGCCTTAAAGACCACCTCATTCCAACCCCCTGCCACGGCCAGGGACTCCTTCTGCTAGACCAGGTTGCTCCAAGCCCTGTCCAACCTGGCCTTGGACACTTCCAGGGTTGGGGCAGCCACAGCTTCTCTGGGCAACCTGTGCCAGGGCCTCCCCACCCTCACAGGGAAGAGTTTCTTCCTAATACCCAATACAACCCTGCCCTCTGTCAGTTTGAAGCCATTCCCCCTTATCTTGTCATTGCATGACCTTGTAAACAGTTCCCAAACTTAATTTCCCTGAATAATGTTTCCCATTAAAAATTCACATTCCTAATTTAAGAAAAATTGAACTATAGAAACAGCAATATAGAAAGAAAAAGCCTCTTTGTTACATTTTAATATGGTGTTGAGAGACAAGAGCCTGCTCATTCTTCACTGGGAATCTAACTTCACTGTGACTCTCAACTGGAATCTTTGAAATACAAATTGAAATGTACACCTAACAAACAAAGATTTCCAAAATTAAACAAAAAATGAGGAATAAAGGAAAATATTTATTAAATTAAGTCTTCAATAGTTTTTAAGATCCTACCCAGTTCAGTCAGATGTTTTTGAAACAGAACTCGTGTTATTTTTCCATCTACATAAACAACTATTATTAAAAGACTTTTAGTTCTATTTTGGTTACTTGGGGGGGAAAGTGTGTAAATATTAGAAGAAAAGGACAAAACCCAGCAGGGATCCTTCATCCCCTCCTTCACAGCTATGTTCTGGCTGCAGGACATAAAACCAGTTTCCCAGAGCTCTCCCAGTACCTGGTGCCAGAGGGCAGGAGCTGCAGCCCTGCAGGAGAGGAATTGGGAGGCAACAGGTGCTTCTGATGTGAGACCAAACCCTCCTGAGCTTAGTTATTCAAACAGCTCCCTCAAGGCCCTTTCTGATGTTTTAGCAATGGAAAATTTTAGATTTTAATCTGTATTAAAAGGCCAAAATGAAAATACTCACCCTGACCTGAATAATTAATCCTCTTTGTCCCCCAATTACAAATAATTCAGTATATTTTTTCAATTCATTGAAGGGAACACCCTTCAATGCTTTGATCTGCTCCATAATAAACACACAGCAGTTGCTGTGTGTTCCAGCTCCCCCTTCCATCTCATCATAGGCCCACATGTGGCAGTGTTGCTGTTTCAGTGTCTGCCAGCCCCATCTCCTCAGCACTGAGCCTTTGCCTCCAGGAATCTCACAGCCCTCAGCCTGTTAACAGTCACACTACAACTACATCTTGGTCCATGTTTTAAAGCAGGAGGACCTCTTAAAACTATGCACAGAATGAACAACACCAGCAATGGCCTTCCACTGCCAGATTCCCATGTCAAAATGCAATGGAGCCACTGCTTACTTAATGGAATAGCATCCAGCTTTGAATTAGAGCTGGGAACTCTTCCAGAGATCAATTATGGTCATTCACACAGGCTATACTCTCATCAGTTGTCTAACTTTAGCTGCCAGCCCTTAGATTACCTTATATTTATAAAACAGTCATCATAATTATTATTTTTAAGGTCAATATGCACCTTCTTCCAATTTGTAACTGTATTCAGGTCACGTCATAACCTCTCCATTGATAAATCTGTAGTTTAGTCTGAAAAACCTCTCCTTCTACCAAGTTTCATAACTCTCAATATTTCCTCCCCAGGCCTTTCCAGCCTCACAGCACCTGAAGCTCAGGTACCAGCACTCCAGGCAGTGCTCCAGCACATCCCTCCAACACCACCAATTAGGCATCATTACAGAAGTTCTTTCCAGAACTGCAGCTTTCTAATTTGTGAACAAATGTATCCCACTCTTGGTAAGGAAGTGAACTTACTATAGTTATCAACATAATTTAGATTATGGACTATAATTAACTTTTATAGTAAAATCTGTATTATTAATCAAAAGCTATACGTCATTATAGATTAAAGAAAGCTTGAGCCTTTCTGTCATGACCACAGAGGCTAAGCCAGCTAGGAAGCTTCAGTAAAATATACCTGGCAACTTGGAAATACCAGGAAATGATTGCTATCAAATTTATAATTTATACAGGCCAAAGGTTTCAATGGTTAGCATATGCCTTTATATGATAACACCTACCAGAGAAACAAACACCACAAATAGAAATCCTGCTGTTATAAAGATTTGCCTACTCACAGAAAGTTATTTTTGTATCAACTACTGCAGTCAGACATCCTCAAGAACTAAAATCTCTCTTGGTGATCAGTGTGTCATTACTAAATAGGTCATTTACTTTCCAGCTGATCACCCTGTGCCTGTGAGTCCAGCACCTCCTTTCATCTGTCCTGCACTTGGCACAAGGCTTGCACAACACTTGGATTTCCTGACACTGCCATGTTTGAGTCCTATAACAAATATTTTCTTCAGATCACCGAAGTGGAGACCTTTCTTGGAAAAGTTCATAGTATCAAAATGTTTAGCACAGCGCTGCCAAAACCCTCTTGCATTGGCAGATGGAAACATACTGGGCATTCAAATGTGGCAATGATTACCAGCTTGTTTTTCTGGCCTCTCTGCTAAAGCACAGTGAGGATCTGTCATGCTGAAGACCACCTGAACCAGACATCAAAGTGAACTTCAACATCAAATTTCTGAAGTAGAACTACCTTGGTTGTACAATACCAGTTATTTACAGACTCCACAGAAACACAACAATTAGAACAAAGGGATTTTAAGGTCAGTTACCCTTTGCCCCAGTAAATAAATCTCAAAGTCTTCAACTAATTAACGACACACCTATAAAGGTCTATTATATATAGTGCTTGTCAGTGATGATGGCATCATCCTTCCAGAATCATTTTGCAACCATACCCTTCTCTCAACTGCACATTGTCCAAGAGGAAGTCACCATGGCATCACTGCTAGATCAGCATGGCAAAGAGCAAGTGTCCCAGGAGTAGTTACTAATTAAACCCTGCTGCTGGAAGGGCTGTTTGGACACAGCATACCGTGACCTAGTACTCTAAAATCATGTGCCATTTTCACTTCTTAATATCTTTCGAACTAGCCTGCTAGCTGCAACAGCCTTTGCCCCAGTGAACAAGATAAGGTTAACCTTGGTAAGGTATCTGGGCTTCAAACAGGAGAAAAACATTTCTGTTCTTGAAGAACAGCTGCTGATGTTGTGAAGCATTGAGCTGCTCAACACTGATACCCAATGGAACAGAGCATTCTTGATCTGTTTTGTTATAACTTTAGGACTTCCTCTGTTCCGGTTTAAACTTGTCTTCTTACTCATCTTACAGATATTTTGTGATTTTTCTACTTCCCAGGCAATTCATCAGGTTGGGGTGATGTCTGTCAGCAGCCTCACACCCTGCATAAATGATCACTTGTGTGCAGGAGTTGAGGTGTGCTTATGCATCTCCATAAGCAAACTCCTGGTTGATGCCAGTTGCTGGTGAGGACAGCTGGGAAGAGGGGATGGGGAAAAGAGGACAGGCTATGGAGATGGCCAGGAATGTGGACAGCTTGGGTTAGAAGGCAGGGGGACCAAAAAGGAGAGAGGCTGAGGCAGCTGATTCTCAATTACAGGTTTGGGGCCCGAGTATTTAACAGACCCAGGCACTTACAGTCATCACTTACACACCTCTTACCATCACTTACTCCATCAGATCTCTCTCCCTCAAACTCAAGACCCTTCCCTAATGCTATTACAAGAACCCTAAACAAAGCTGGACCATGACAAATACAAAAATTAAAGAGCCTCAAGTGGTTATACTCCTGTGCTACAAGGAAAAGCCTTGTAGGCAAAACAATTTTTACAGCTACAAGATACTGTGTCTTCCCACTCTGTTATTTTTTAAAACTTTTTTTCCTGTCTTGCAGAGAATAACATGCATAATTGAAAAATAAAGTGGCTAGTTCCATGTACTAATATTTTCTTTTAAAAAATCAACATGTTATCAAGATCTTTTGAAGCTAGGTCAGTAGCCTGTATTCCCTCCTTCCACTTGCTTCTCTCAGCAAGTAGAGGCAAGTTCTTCAAAAAATCTCAGCCTCACAACCAAGTACTGACAACCTTTGATTCTGAATCTGATTTTGTTTATATCCATACAAGTATTCTCTGCTTACTTGAAAGCTGTGAGTGTTATTAAACGCCCTTTCCTCTAAAAACACATTTGTATATTCCAAATACTTAGAAGGTCTAGAGGTTACATTGAAACTTATTATCTAAAGAAAACAGAAGTCTGTCTCTACAAAATACACATTCTGCTTAATTTTCCCTCTTCTAGTTGTTTTACATTTTTTACAGAGATAAAACTTGCATAGAACAGGAAGGAAATTGCCAAATATTTTACAATTCCAGTGCAGAAACTGAACTGTTTCCCATACATCACATTTTTGAGATGGCTGGAGAAAAAGAAAACAGGGCACTCCCAACTCACTGAGGTGAGCTTGAATTTAAAAGTAAAGGCAACATAAAAGGAATTTTACCTTGTCACTGACTGTCCACAGTGCTATAAAAGAGCACTGTTTCCATTTAACAATATCAACTGCAAGCCTATTATTTGTTAACAATACTAATCTAACTATATGTTGCAATGTCAGAAATACCTGTACTTTGTACAATTCTGAACACTACTGCACAATGTGCTTTTTAAATCACACCTTGAAAAACCCAGCATTTTACAAATACCTTTGTATATCTGCCAGACATTTGTATTTACTTATTAAATGAAAATCAGACTTTCTGTCCCTTCTTCTGACAAGACTAGTAATATTAAGCTTTTTCAAAGCTGCAAACAGCTTTTTCAGCTCCTGGGGCTGCAAAGTTACAGGTATGAACTTCAGCCACAAAGACAAGCTGATATTAACCTACAATAATAAAAAATAAGCCCCTGCTTTAAAAGATGATAAATAATGGAGGTGACTAACATTAATGATGAGTTGGATGAGAACTGAACCTGGATGACACAAGGTGGACTTACAATTCAGCTGCTGGCTCCACTCCTGCAACAGCCTGGTTTAGGGGACGATGTCCCTGCCCATGCCAGGGGTTTGGAAGTAGATGATCTTTAATATTCCTCCCAACCCAAACCATTCTATGATTCGATGACTCTATAAATTACAACATCTAGCACAAGCCTGTGTTTTTATTTTGGCAAAGTGAAACAATACATCCCTCTGCCTTCCAACAGGGTGAACATCAAAACCTCAGGATAACCAGCTGTGTCACAGAGCCCATTTGTGTCCTCCACATGTCACTGCTGCAGTGTCCCTTTGCTTCCTGAAGGCCTGGCATAACCCACTCATCTCCAGGGACTGTGGTCTGACAGTACAGCAGGGCACTTGAATCCCTGGGGAGTAGAGAATGAAAACATCTGGGCCCTCGTCTCTGCCCAGAACTTTCTCTGAACACCCATAGAGGATGGAGCACCAGCCCTGTGTTAAGCCTCCAGACACCTGGTAATTCCCACCATCTGCATCCTTCCTCTGCAAAAGCCAACAGTCCCTAACATTTGCCAATAGCAAAATAGACACAAACCATGCAAATCTGGCATACACCATCTGTACTGATTTCAAATTGATGAACAATACAACAGCTTTTTAGAAGCTGAGAATGAATAAGTGTATCCAGAATTCCATCTGTTTATGCTTCACTGTTTTAGAATTACTCTTGTGTGAACTAAAATGTTCTGACTGATGTATCATCTAACACCTCATTATATCATATTTCTAGTGTACTCATGCCCTTAACTCCGCTGCTCAATCTACTCCCGGTTATTCTGTATAGCCCCATAACAGCCATGACTGGCAGAAGTTAATCTTTTCCCTTAATTACTCCTGGTTTAGTCCTTTTACTACCATGTATGAACTTTAACTACTCCTACATTCATTTTTTACAGGACCTATGGAGGAATTAGAATGCCACAGTCGCTTTCTTGAGACAAAATAAAGCCCTTCTTATGCCCTGAACTACAGCATTTCAAAAAGTAAAAGACAGAAAGGGATTTTGTTACACTGGAGCTGGTTAAATACTGCAGACTGGCTAGTAACAGCTAGCTTCTGTTGTTAGTCTGTGAGAAAAGAAAGTGTCTCTTCAAGTGGGAGAGAACTGAATGTTTTAAGTTTCCCCTGAAAAGCAGAACCATAAACAAGGTTTCTCTAAAGTCACGAGAAATTCAGCAAAAACCTTTCTTTAAAAAAAATATCCCCCTTCCCCCTCCCAGTGTCAGCTATGGAAATCTGGGACAAAGGTCCTCATGATTATTCAACAAGTTAGAGATATGCAAATAAACACAAGATTAGTTAATCATAAAAGCAGTACCACCAAGCCAACAAATTAAACAAGTTAAACACTGAAAACCTGTAAGTGTGTGAAAGGCCACAGCTCTTGCAAAACTCCTGCAGAAGCATTAATATTAGAGGAGAAAAAAATACTGCCTCAGTGCATGATGCCTGGGCAGACAAACATTGCCTCCCACAGACACGGGACATCTGCCAAGTCACACAGACAACCAGCCAGGGCTGGGGCGTCTCAGCCCTATGTGAGCAGCTCCCTTTTCTTATAGATTGTAAAACTCCTGGATGATACTTCAATAGCTCAAGACATTCTAACATCAAGCTAAAGCTGAGTGAAGCTCTAAAGACAAAGCACCACATCTAAGCCAGGATAACCATCATGGCACAGCGCTCAGAAAAACACCCGTGTGTTTGCCTGCCCGAGAAGATGCCAACTGCCTTACACTGCCCTGAGAGTACTCAGCCTTTTACAAACAGTGCATTCCAGCAAGGACTGAAGCTGAGAGATTCTGAAAGCTTTCCTCTCGAGGAAGACAGCAATTCTTCAGAAACAGATGAGGCAATGCCTTGTGCCACTTGTCAGAATCATTCAAACCTCTGACTGAGTTTCCAACAACTCCAGTGTCCCCATTTCTAATCCTCCCTTGTGCTGCCATGGCTCCTCTTCTACGTTCCCCAAGTCACCTAGGTCCTCTGTGCCCATATCAGCTTATGGTCGTTTAGTACTCACATCCATCAATACCCAAGCACTGACCACAACCCAATTTGCAAAGCAAGAAATCATGGCAGATTCTTTATGGAGCTCTAGCTCCATAAAATTCATGTCCAGGCAATGGGATTGTACAAACTTTGTACAATGAAAAAGGCCTATACTTGTATTGAAATTCAATTATTCTGCAAAAGTACTTGTCAAAATCCATTTCCTTGCTTCTTAAGTCAACCTGCCCTGTGGGTCTCGACAGCTTTTCTTCTGAAACCAGATTGACAATCAGCTTCATCTCTGGTTGGTTGCTCACATCCCAGGTTTGACTCAAGCAGTGTACCTGCACAGACAAAAACATGACCTGTCCCAGCAGGTGAGCACAGAGACCAATGCAGAGGCACTGTGGGCACATGCAAAGTTCAGGGTCCTTTGAATAAAGCATCAAACCAGGGCTCCCCAAGCCGTGCGTCTTGCACAACTGAGGATGACTCCAAACTGTGAGAGTGGTGGCACTGGCACAGGCTGCCCAGAGAAGATGTGAATGCCCTATCCCTACAAGTGTTCAAAGCAATGTTGGACAGGGCTTGGAACAACCTGGTCGAGCGGAAGGAGTTCCTGCCCATGCCAGGGGTTGGAACGAGATGTTCCTTAAGGCCGCTTCCAACCCAAACCACTCCATGATTCTGTGAGTTCTACCACCTTTCTTTTTTTAAAGAAAGAAAACAAACGCTGTTGATCTCCGGAGTTCAAAGAAACATCTCTGTCACTGAACTAAGCTGAACCCAGTGGTGACCCTGCTCCAGTCCCTTGCACAGATACCTGATGAACCAAGAAGCATTTGTACCAGTGGGTAAGGAAACAGGCTGCAATTGGAAGCTCATTATAGAAACAAAGAATGTTAAGGGATTGGAATGGATGTTAAAGATCATCTAGTCCCTGCTATGGACAGGGACACCTCCAACGAGACCAGGTTGCTCGAGGCCTTTATCCAACCTGGCCTTGAACATCGGAGATCCACAATCTCCCTGGGCAACCTGTTCCAGTGTCTCACCACCCTAACTATAAAAATTTCCTTCCTCGTTCTTATGCAAATGAAAGTGAAACGAAGACCTCAAAATAAACTCGGCATGTCAGGTTTAACAGCAGATCAATGCATACGGGCAGACCCCCAGAACACGGAGGAGCTGCACGGGTCCTGCGATAACCCCACGGCGCTCGCCGGGGCTGCCCGAGAGTCCCCTCCCGCTCCCGCGGCCGCGCACCT
Source organism: Cettia cetti (assembly GCA_013401135.1). Classification (NCBI taxonomy): domain Eukaryota; kingdom Metazoa; phylum Chordata; class Aves; order Passeriformes; family Sylviidae; genus Cettia; species Cettia cetti. The sequence continues at coordinate 61 of VZUI01056604.1, read as the reverse complement.
CGGTGACGATGGTGGTGTGATAGACATCGCGGCTGTACTCCCAGCCGTCCAGGCACGGCTC